>JBBCBC010000013.1:5147982-5384084 GCA_037126765.1 Stenogyne calaminthoides
AATTATAATCAAATCTATATATCTCAAATAAAAATTATGATCAAATCTATATCTCTATATATATAAAAAAAATCTTTGAAATAAATATTAATAAATTATAATGAATTGAAAATCTTTAAAAAAATATGTTGAATATTTTTCACAACACTAATGTTAAATTGAGACAAATTCTAATGTTAAATTGTTAAAAGATACATTGATCAAAATCAAGATTGAGAAAGGTTAATTGAATATGGATTTATTTCTCTCCTCTTTTTCCTACAAACCTAAACTTTTATTTGAATTTTCCTTCAACAACAAATGTTTTCATTTTATATTAATTTTAATTTTTTTGAGAGATTAATACATCATAATCTTCTAAAGATTATAAGATATAATTTTTAAGTTGTTAAAGTGTTTGACTAATACAACTTATAAGTTCTTTAATAATTTTTTTTAAAAATATTTTTTTTTAATTATATAATACTATAATTTTTTTTGGAGAATATTTTTTTTTAATATAATTTTTTTAAATAACATTTTTTTTCGAAAATAATTTTTTTTCTGAAAGGTTCTTATTTAAATATTTTTTCTCAGAAATAATATATTTTTTTTTCGAAAATATTTATTTTTTAAAATATTTTTTTTTAAATAATTTTTTTTTTAAATATTTTTTTTTTCCTAAATAGGGGACAGGTTGAGTTGAATTCTGGTCGGGTTTAGGCGGGGATGTGTTTAGATAGATTAGAACTTATATAATTTTTGTAAAATAAGTTGAAGTATCCTAATCTATATTTTTGGAGCTTATAAGCTCTAAGAGTTTTTTTTAGATCTTATAAAGTGCTAAACGTTTTATTTGCCAAACAAAATTAGGGTTCTGATTTGATTCATTAATTACATCGTATTTTGACTGACATATTTATAATTAACAATATGCCATGTGGCATAATTTCATCATTGGGCAGGCTTTGGTCAAAATCAGGTAATTAGCAGCTGAGAATTTAAATCACAATTAATTGTCTTAACAATAGAAATAATGGCAATATTCTTTGAACCCATTAATTAATCAAAGCAATCAATGCTGTTTGGTGAAGTCCATAATTTTTAATTTTTATATCCAAACATCATTTCTTAGCACATGTTAGTTCACTACCATACCTATTATGTATACCCCAAGAGGAATTATATATTTTAATATATATGTAAATGTATATAATAATAATTCAAAAATATCTCTTTTAGTTACACAGTTTGATATGAAGTCGATAATATAATTTTAAGCCCAACTAAACATACTTTAGGCTGTTATTAGGTTCCATATAAAAATTCCATCGTTGGACCCCATATAAATTATATGCATATACATATTTCGTAGTTAAAATAAATTAACTATAAAATTTAAAAAAATATCAAAAACTTGAGTAAAGTGATAAAAAAATAATATTGTATTATGTAAAAATAAAATTCATTTGGAACGGAACGAGTAGTTCTTTTAAAAAATAAATTAAGTTTATTGACATGTATAGTGAGTGGCATGGATAGATTTATAGATAATTATGGGCTTAATTAAGTAATTAATTAATAGGTTTGACTAAATTCTTGCTAACGATTGGTCTAACGACTAAAAAGGGCCAATGCCATGTGGTCTCATGTGTTTCCGCAGTTAATTTCTACGACCCCAAATTCCATATTTGGTCAAACCTAATTCATCACTTAAGTAAACCCTAGTCATGTTACAATTAGACCTATATGAATATTTTATGTTAATTAGGAGTAGTTTAAAAGAATACTAGGTTCAATTAGCTCGAGCTGGCCTTATAGGCTATAGCGGTTGAATTCATCTATTCCACTTTTTGCATTTCATTAATGTTTATTATAATGCACATGATTTTTTCTAAAATTAAAAAATTAACATGCAATATCGAGATACCTCTAAGGTCGCGAGGATCATACGTGGTGAATCGGTGAATAATTTATTTATTTTTTAAAAAATAGAATCGCAAATTCCGATCTTGAGGTATTCAGTTTAGGAAATGTCGTGAGCGATTTTTTTAAATATATTTTGTTTTTGTTTATTTTTGTAAATTTTCAAGACTAAAATTCTAAATGATCATGTTATTAAGTACTAGATGTGTTATTTCAATTGAGCATTATTATGTAATATAACTTAAAGACAAATTCTCATGTGCACCATTTGCACCAATTTTGAATTAATGCGCAATTGGATTTAAATCAATTTTATTTTTTGGCTTGCCCAAACCCACCCGAGTGGTTCATGGATTCACTTTCGACCCGAATAGTCATGATTTAGTGTTTAGAGTTTAGATGGTGCATCCAAATTAAAAAATATTGAATCAATTGCACCAATTGCATCTTGTGCAATTGATGCACACAAAGTGTCACTCTAATTTAAATTGACAATATATCACTTGTTTTTTTTTAATTGAATTCCTTATTATAACTTATTTATTGATTTGATGTTTTCTTACTTAATTACATTAAATTATTGAAAATGTTTCGTTTTATGTGAATTACATACATTTGTATATTAATTTTAAAAATTCTACATATTTTTTATAGGTGTTATATATAATAAAATATAAATAAACAAACGATATTATTATCATTATCACCTTTAAATTTTTTGAAAATCCGTACCTCCATACTAGTATCTTATCCCCCGCCTTGCCCCTGTACCTATACAACATAAGTGTTTTCACCTTGTTGAATTTTAATACATAGATTCACAATATGGTGATTCATTGTGTACTTTTTTTTATTTAACGTTAAATTAGGAACAACAATTATGTAACGGTGATCTCATTCAAGCTCTCATAGATATATGTCGTATGAGTATGACTCGTTGGCTTATATATATAATTCTATTCATATTATATTCTAAAATAAAGTGAGATCTAAATATTAAAATGAAGCCCTGTCTCATATATATGATGAAACCGTCTCGCACAAGACTTTGTCTGAAAGGAGAAGTCTTGTCCTAGATTAGTTGTGAAACGAATATAAATTAATTAAATGTATTTTCACCTCATTACATATTTCTTCACTAACCTTTATCTATTTTTTCTTTTATTGCAAATAAATATTTACAGTCAAACGATTTTTCGAATTTAAAAAAATTAAAATCAAAAGAACGTGGTGGAGCTCTTACCCTCAAATTTTATAGAAATGATAACTGTTACTACTCTATTATCTTGTCCTCAAATTTTAATTACAAAGTGATAATTGTTAATATATTGTCGTATCACGAATTTGGTAAATCATGCATACACTTGCCCCCTTTATAATTTGGTCAAGTATAATCAATTTTAACCAGCGGCGAAGCCGGGAATTGCGCCGCGGGGCCCAATTTATAATATATTGTAAGTAAATGCATTTTTAAATTTTTTATATATTTAAAAAAAAATATTATTTAGACTAAATATTTTTATATTAACAGGTTCAAATATAATTAATATACATATTAAAATGTGAATTATACATATTTCTCTCTTTTTTCTTTCTTTCTTACGCGAAGAAAATAAAAAATTTATATGAGAAAAGAATATACACTCTGAAATTAATCAAAAGCTCAAATCTCAATATGTTAAAAACAAATAATTATAAATACATATAAAAAAAATTAAGTGGGACAGTGACCCCCTTGGCCCCAACATGCATGGTTCGCCACCTATTTTAACACATATATATTTTATCATTACCAATTTTAATATATGTATATAACTTTTTTCTAATAAATAATATTCATTCTCTTAGTTAGTAGTTGAAAATTTTCATGTCCCATTTTCCGACAAAATGTAGTTAACGTAAATGCAAAATGTTTTTTTTTAAATGGGACGTAGGCCGCAGTTCTTTTTTTTTTTTTTTAATTTCCTCTTGTGGTTTCACCTATAAATATAATTGAAAAATGTGTCGACGTACCCCAAAAACATATTATTCATTTTTCTAAAAAAAAACGATACTATATACACATATAAATATATATGTATACATACGCATGCAAATGCTTAAACACGTATACTTTGAAATTTATGGGGCCGTGGACATGCAGTCGCCCATAGAGTTGAATTATGAGCTAATTATTTTTTAATTATAGGGGCGGTTGGTATATATGTTAATTAACAAAAGAAGAAATATGGGTAAATTATGCATGTTATAGGTAACTAGCCAACTAAAGTCACTTCTAAGCAAACTTAACTTCATTTTTTCGTGGCATGTGCGACGCAAAACACTCTCATAGCATCGGGGAATTACATTTAATTTACAAATTCCACTTTGATTTAATAAAATATACTATGTATGTAGATTATCGAGGGATAAATTGTGTTAGATAGCGTGTTTTGGCATTTACATAATATGGGGAATTGTAATGGGTGGTTTTTGATAGACGTGGAATGCATGCACAGGACCTACATTATTCTAAAACTTTCACGTCATACAATTAATTTTATATTTAGTTAGCATACGAAATACCTCTTTGATTAAGTAAATATGAATATTCACATGATATATATTTTTATTATTTTAGTCAGTACGATCAAATCGATTGGACATCGATTGACCAGTTTCAACTGTAAAATAATCCTACCTATTTTAAAAATATTTAATATATTTAAAATAAATATGCACTTATAAAATTTTAAAATAATAATTTGTAAGTTTCATATTGAAAATAAATACAATAGAATCATAAATAATATAATACAATAAAATTTAAAATACTAAAATAGGAATGATAGAAATTAGGATTAAATTGTAAATAAATAAATAAATCGGTTCTATTTGGTTCAACCAGTTTCCGGATCTCGGGTCGGTTTTTCGGTTCAACCATAAAAATGATTTTTGAGGGTAATTGAACGGTTTTTACGAATGATTCTCGTTCAACTCGGTTCTCAAAACACTAATTTTAGTGCGTACTATTAAATACCTCGTTCAACTAAAGATAAAAAAATTTGTGAACCCGAGTTCACTTGAAGTTTTTTTCTTTTTAAGAATCATTGTTGTACATTTAAAATGTCATTGTTAATCATACGCGCATATTATATCTCATTATTATGGATACAAAAGTGTTATCGTTTAAAAATCACTTGATAAGCAGTGACAAATGACACTCCGTATACATAAAATCGAGATTGCTCATGTATAATAGTGATAATAAAAAAAGAAAGTTCATATAAACTTGAATTCAGAAAAGACTTATTTTAAACTAAAATATGCGAGTGTTGTTTATAGATAATTTTTTCGAGTTTGCAGTTTGATCACACCATCCCGTATCCAACCTTCCAGTTTGATCATTTTGAGGCTTTCTACTGTCAATGAGGGTGTCGATGAAGTGAAATAGTTTAAGTGGTTAAAACATTATTATTTATATTGTGAGGTTATGTGTTTGAATCACTATTTATCTGATAAAAGAAAAAAAGAAGTAAAATATTGAGGATAATGTAATAAACATTTATATATAAAGTAAATTAATTAATTGGATTGAGTGTATGTGTGGGCTCCAAAAATAATGACATTTGGTGTGAATATATAAATATTGTGAGTAGTGGTGGAATAGGCCAGACCGGGTCAGGCTGCACATAAAAAAGTTTGGGTCTGATATTTAATTTTGGGTCCAAGTCTTGTCTATTATCTATCATAGACTTTTTTAATTGGTTAGACCTGACATTTTTAGTAAACATGTTAGGCCTAAAAGCCTTTTAAAAAGTCTATATAAAAAATATTTTTTATTAAAAAATCAAAATCACACCTATCAAAATTTTAAATGTTTCAATAGCTCAAATAACAATACTAAACTGTTTCACCAAATCATCAAAAATAAAACAATAGCACTATTATTATAAAAGTTAATAATTGTCAAAATATTTAAAGCATTATAAAAGTTAGTAGTTATCATGTTGCATTACTTGCATTTGCATACTATATATATTACAATTGTTAAATATTATCTATTTTATTAATATTATTTTATAATTATATAATTATATATATATAGTTAAGTTAAATAGATCGCATGTTGGACCTAAAAAGACCTACGATAAAACTCAAGTATGACCTATTTAATTAAATTGACTTTTATAAAGGCTTGAGCCTAACTTATTTATTAAACGAGTTGAGCAGAATCAGACTTTAGTAGGTTGGACAATAGGCCCCTGTCGAGTAGACTGCATATTCCCACCTCTAATATGTGAGGGTGTACTTTAGTAAGAGATTTCCCTTTTAAGTATGCAAATTTTTGTGGAACGTATAAAAAGAAAGTGAGCAAACTTTTTTGGAACCAGGGATAATAGTTAATCAACTAATGCTTTAGAGTTACATTTTATTAGTTCCCAATAATTTTACTCATGTTTTAATAATAGTTGATTTGAAGCACAAAATATGAAATAATTTTTTTTTTGACTATCTTTATTTGATACTCCTCATATTGCATCTATAAAAATGAAACTCATTGTCTTTATCATGTAATGTTTTGTTTTATTTTTTTTCTTGAATTTAAATATGATTTTCTACATCGATTCGTTTCACTACACATTTCAAATTAGGTCGTTCCACATAAAAATTTATCCTAATCGTATCTTAATTCAGTGTATGCTAACTTGCTAATTAATTATAATAAAATTACTAGCTAATTATTAAGGCATGAGAGCCCACTTGGAGTACAAAATCATTTGTCGAAGAAATTAATCGCAAGACCTAAAACCATGTAAGAGTGCAGCCCCTAGAGTTATAAACCCCCACCCCAAAAATAAAAATAAAAATAAAATTAATTAAATAAAAATCACTAAATAAAAAATATAGAAATTGGCAGATGCAATGGTTCAAACATGCATGTCATTTGGGTCAGACAAACGGTTTTACCGACCTCATCAACCGAACATCGGTACTGGAAGGCGTGGTATTAATTATGGTTTATTTATTTAATCAATGCACAAGTCATGAATATTTATATAAATAAATTAATTAGCTTAATTATTGGACCACCTTTCGACTAATTTAGTTTTATTTTAAATAAAATCCATGTTCTCTGCCATGTGGTTTAACAAGAATTAGGGATCCTCTAAATATGCTCATCAACTATATATCAACTTTAATTATTTCATTAGTAGTATTTCTTTTTTTTTTGGGAGTCATTTTAGCTAGTAATTTAAAATAATCTCTAATTTTATTGATTCAAACCACTATTAATGCGCGATCTTTAATTTGAAAACACTAATGGTGTTGTTGCAAAGATTGTGATTTATTTGGTCGGTTTGACTGTTAATTCATATAAATTGTATAAAGAATTTATTATATATGGCAAAAATTAATGGATTCTTAATGCATATTTCCATTTTCCAAAACCCAATTGAACTTTGGAATTTTAATCTATAGCTTTTATGGTTATTTTTTTGTAAAAGTATCTTAAACATATATTTCAATTTTCAACGCTCTATAAATAAATGTAAGCTATTAATTACTCTTTTCATAATTTCATTTTGAATTATTGAGATCCATGATCATCTATAAATTAAGTAATTGAGCCTGATATAATTATATTCAAAATAAATAATTTAGTGGAGACTCACAACCTATATATCTTCCCGTAGAATTCGAAGTGGGAATGATACTATACCAATTTTGTCTCATTAATAAATTAATAGGTATCATTTTCAAAATATATTACTACTATTTCAATAAAGTTGCATTAGTTTCAGTTAAACTATCAATTCCATAAATTATCATATTCAAATTTTTTAAGTATGAAGATTCTCATTTCGGATTTACATGGAAACTCATTTTCAACCATTTACTAAAATACTCAACATTAAAATAACTAATTAAATTCAATTTCTTAATAAAGGATTGTTGAAATAAAAATAAAAAAGTAAAATTATCACTTGACAAAAAGGCAGTCGAGATCGTTCAACCATCACTTCACGCCAAAAAGAAATTTCATTAAATATCTTATGAAATAATATAAATGTTTGTATCTCCTTTCATTTTCTATTAGATTATTCTAGTAGAATTATTTATGAATATCTTTATGATGGATAATTGTAGGAGCATCCATTGCTCCCTATAAAAGGGTGGTATGTCACTTCACTTTGTATCACATGAAAAGAAATAAAAGTATTCTCCATTCTCCCTATATTTTCTACTTTGTCTACTTTTCATACTTCATATAAGTATTAGTTTCACAACATAAAAGTATTTGTTTCATAACACGTTATCAGCACGAGTCTTTACCTTGAACTTTATCGATATTGGGGCAAGTTCAAGTATCATACACAATTCTTGAGGTAATACCTCTCCTTTGACAATTTGTTATTTCATTATGGCTAATCTCACAAAGTTGGAATTTGCAACTCTTGACATCTCCGGAAAGAATTATTTATCATGGATTCTAGATGTTGAAATTCATCTTGAAGCAAAAGGTCTTGGAGAAACTATTGTTGATGATAATAATGCATCAAACCAAGACCCGTGCAAAAGCAATTATTTTGCTTCGTCACCATATAGATGAAGGATTGAAGATGAATATTTAACTGTGAAAGATCCACTTGTCTTTTGGAAAGATTTAAAAGAAAGATACGACCACCTGAAGATGGTCATCCTTCCAAAAGCCCGGTATGATTGGCCTCACCTACGTCTGCAAGATTTTAAAACTGTTAATGAATATAATTCAGTTATGTTCAGAATTACTTCTCAATTGACATTATGTGGTGAAACCATAACTGATTATGATATGCTTGAGAAGACATTCTCTACTTTTTCATGTCTCAAATTTGCTCTCGCAAACAACAATATCGAGAAAAGGATTTAAAAAATATTATGAATCGATTGCTTGCCTTCTTAGCCGAAGCAAAATAATGAATTGTTATTGAAATATCATGAGTCCCGACCCACTGGTTCTAGTCCATTCCCTGCAACGAATGAGACTCAATATCAATATCATGGTCGTGGTGGTAGCCGAGGACGTGGTCATTTTCGTGGTCGCGGTCGTGGTAGATTCACTCCATATAATAACAATAAAAGAAGCAAAATGTCTCCCGGAAAGAGAGCGATGGAGAAAAGAAGAAATATGAGGAATATTGTCACCGGCGGAATGGAAGGTCATTGGTCCAAGATATGCTCTAACATCGGATCATCTTGTGGAGCTCTCTATCAATCCTCTTTGAAAAATAAAGCAAAAAATGTTGAAACAAATTTGTTGATGATAATGTTGCTTTTGATGGTGATGATGTTGCTATGACTCACCTTGATGTATCCAATTTCTTCAATGATGTTAACTAATCATATGATGAATACCCTATACTATATATTTTCATGATAAATAAAATATTTATATATTTTTGCATCTTTTATTAATATTAATTTCTAATTTATGTTTTATTATTTTATGAAGATCACGATGGATCCCAAACATTTGGGAATGGATAGTGATTGTGATATTTGTCTAATTGATAGTGCTACTACACACACTATACTTAAAGATACAAAATATTTCTCTCATTTTGCAAAAGGGGAGACAAATTTTAATACTACAAGTTGGTAGTCAAATTTGATTGTTGGCTCCGGAAGAGCCACAATTTTTCTCCCCAAAGGAACTAAACTAGATTATAAATGATGCACTATTGTCTCCAATACTCAAGAAATTTGTTGAGTTTTAAAGATATCCGCAGAAATGGGTATCATGCCGAGACTTTAAATGAGAGAAAACAATGGATGTCTATTGATCACACAAGTTATTTACGGAAAAAGAAATGTGTGTTAGAAAAGTTGTATTCTCTTTCTTCCGCATATATTATACTAAAATAAATACAAAACATACCTATAGACCAAGTCTATTACCCCCAAAGATTTTATGATTTGGCATGATCTTCTTGGACATCCCGGTTCCACCATGATGAGGCAAATAATTGAAAATTCACATGGTCATTCATTAGAAAATAAAAAGGTGTTAAATTCAAATGAATTCTCATGTGTTGCTTGCTCACAAGAAAAATTAATTGTGAGACCTTCACCAACTAAAGTGGGATTGAATCCTGCGCATTTTTAGAACGAATTCATGGTAATATTTGTGGGTCTGTAGATCCACCATGTGGGCCATTTCGATATTTTATGGTGCTAGTTGATGCATCAAAAGATGGTCACATGTATGTTTATTATCTTCTCGCAACCTATCATTTGCAAGAGATTACTTGCCCAAAATAATAATGTTGAGAGCACAATTTCTAGATCACCCAATAAAGAAAAATTCATCTAGACAATGCCAGGTGAATATTCATCACATGCTTTTTATGATTATTGCATGTCAATTGGAATAAGTGTTGAACATCATGTAGCTCATGCTCACACACAAAATGGTCTAGCCGAATAATTTATTAAACGATTGCAAATAATTGCTAGACCATTGCTAATGAAATCAAAACTCCCTTTATCTCCTTGGGGACATACTATATCTTTTCTGCAACACTTCAAGAGAATTCGATCGACAAGTAATAATACCCTTTTCTCCCTACAATTGACATTTGGTTATGAGCCCAATATCTCCCATTTAAGAATTTTGGGTGTGCGGTTTATGTTCCAATTGCACCGCCTCCACCGTACTAAATTTGGGCCCCCAACGAAGATTGAGAATATATGTTGGGTATATATCTTCCGATACTTAAATATATTGAACCATTAACGGTGATTTATTTACTCCCAGTTTGCAGATTGTCATTTTGATGAATCTCATTTCCTACATTAGGGAGGCGAGATCAACCAAAAAAAATCACTTGGAAAATTGCATTAAATTTCCTTGATCCTCGTGAAAAAGAATGTTAACTTGAAGTTCGAAAAGGATCATACATTTGCAACAAATTGCAAATCAATTCTTGATGCATTTAGTGACTCCAAAGAGTTATTAAATCACATATTCCCACGTAAAAATGCTCTGTTAAGATTGATGTCCTCAAGGACAAATAACAAGTGCTAATGAATCTAAAGCTCACTTTGAAGTGTGGCGGAACCTCTTGGTTCCAAAGATAAAAAATCCTCGAAAGAAAAGAGAATTATTAAACTCGACGAAGTCAAATGAGAATGAACGACTCGCACATAGTGAGAAAAATTCAACTTCTCAAGAAGTTGTCTCGAGAGGATGTTCCTCCAAGAGCCAATTTCTCAAGATAATGAGGTTGTAGAAACTTCAATAAATTATGTCACTCACTACTAAAAAAGTTGGAACCAGAAGAGAAACAATCATTAACAATATTTTTTGCATATAATGTAAAGACTTGATATTATGGAAGAAATTGAGGATCATGAACCCGGATCGGTTGATGAATGTCGGCATAGAAATGATTGGCCAAAATGGAAAGATGCAATCCAATCGAGTTGGATTCACTAGCAAACGAAAAAGTATTTGGACCTATAGTCCAAACAAATGAAGGTGTAAAAGCATGTAGGATACAAATGGGTATTCGTGAGAAAAAGAAACGAGAACTATGAAATTGTGAGATATAAAGCACGATTGGTGGCCCAAGGCTTTTCACAAAGACCTGAATTTGATTATGACGAAACATACTCTCCCGTAATGGATGAAATTACATTTAGATATCTTGTAAGTTTTACCGTGCATGAAAGACTTGAAATGCATCTAATTGACGTAGTTACTGCATACTTATACGGTAATCTTGAAAAAGATATCTACATGAGAGTCCCTGAAGGATTTAGCATGCCTGAAGCGTGTAAATCAAATCCAAGAGAAGTTTATTCTATAAAATTGCAAAGGTCTTTGTATGGGCTCAAACAATCTGGACGCATGTGGTATAATTGTCTTACTGAATGCCTAATCAAAGAAGGTTATATCAATGACCCAATATGTCCATGTGTTTTCATAAAGAAAAATGGGTCAAATTTTGTGATAATTGCAGTGTATGTTGATGATCTCAATTTAATCGGGACTCAAGAGCTCAAGAGGCAAATAAAGATATTGCATATTGAAGAAAGAATTTGAGATCAAGGATTTTGGTAAGACAATTTTGCCTTGGTTTGCAAATTGATCACCTCGAAGGTGGAATTTTTGTCCACCAAATTGCTTAAACCCAGAAGGTATTAAAGCGGATCTACATGGAAAAGGCACATCCACTATGTACCCCAATGGTCGTCCGGTCACTCTATCCTAATAAGGACCCTTTCAGACCACGAGATGAAGGCGAAGAGATACTTGGTCCTGAAGTACCATATCTCAGTGCAATTGGTACACTTATGTATCTTGCTAACTGTACAAGGCTAGATATATCCTTTGTAGTTAATTTGCTAGCAAGATTTAGTTCATCTCCCACAAGACGACATTGGAATGGTATTAAACATGTTTTTCGCTATCTCCAAGGAACAATTGATCTTGGCCTATTTTATTCAAATAATTCTCGACCTGAATTGCTTGGTTATGCTGATGTTGGGTATTTATCAGACCACAAAAGCAAGGTTTTAGGCGGATATGTATTCACATGTGGTGGTACAGCCATTTCATTGCGATCTACAAAGCAATCACTTGCTGCGACTTCTTCAAATCATGCTGAAATTATAGCAATTCATGAGGCCACTCGGGAATGTGTTTGGTTAAGGTCAATGATCAATTATATTCGAAAGAGCTGTGGTTTGTCTCGTGACAATGAAAATCCTACAACTTTATTATATGAAGATAATGCAAAATTTTGTATAGCTCAACTAAAAAGGAGGATATATTAAAAGAGATAGAACCAAACATATTTTACCAAAATTCTTTTTTTACTCATGAGTTGCAAAAAAGAATGGTGAATCGATGTGCAACAAATCCGCTCAAGTGATAATTTAGCAGATTATTTACCAAGGCATTACCGCTCAACATTTGAGAAGTTGGTGAAACGTGATCGAATGCGCCGATTAAAAGATGTTGAATCGGGGAGAATAAATAATATATGTACTTTTTTTCTCCTTCACTAGGTTTTTTTTTTTTCATTGGGTTTTTCCTAGTAAGGTTTTTAACGAGACATATTCTTTTATGTAATGACGACATCCAAGGGGAGTATTATGAAATAATATAAATGTTTGTATGTCCTTTCATTTTTCTATTAGATTATTCTAGTAGAATTATTTATGAATATCTTTATGATGGATACTTCTAGGAGCATTCCCTGCTCTATAAAAGGTAGTATCACTTCACTTTGTATCACATGAAAAGAAATAAAAATATTCTCCATTCTCCCTATATTTTCTACTTTGTCTACTTTTCATACTTCATATGAGTATTAGTTTCACAACATAAAAGTATTTGTTTCATAACATCTTAGCATTACTGAAGTATTATAATTAGTATCCAAAGATTTAGTGAGTCACTCATCAATTTAAATAATATGATCTATATCATAATCTTTACTCAATTATTTATTCGAATGTGACCGGTTAGATACTCTTAGATTATATTCAGTTTAATACTAAATGAATCCATCTTTTATATTCTTTGAAAAGATTCACTTATTACCATGTGCCATAATTATGCTCCACTAATAATCACTTAATACAATGTATAATATATGTGCATATGAATATGCTTTACTATGACCGTTTATAATAATCTATTACGTTCTGGTCAAACCAAGTGTTTTTTTTTTTTACTTTCTTAATTTAGGACCAATTAATGACTAGCTAGAAAAGGAAAAAATGTTGGGGTCGGGTGGGGGGGTGAGGGGAGGTGAGGGTTTAAACTAAGTTTTAAAAGCGGAAGCGGACGTTAAACCGGACAACCTTAACGCTTTCGGTCGGACTGGGTTTAACCGATCTGATCATTATTGAAGCGGTTGAGCTGGTATGACATCATAATTACGTAATATATAAATAAATATATAAATAATAAATATCATTGTTATATTTTTCTTTTTAATAGTATATCCTATAAATAAATTACTCTATAAATTAAATAACTATGCATTCAAAATTGCAATTTAAAATCAGTGATGTAAAAGTCCCGACTGGTTCTCGTCTGGCGTCTGCCTAGGGCGCTAGGCGTCGTGGGCTTAATTTGATTTTGCCTGCACGATAGAGTCGGAGCTAGGCAGTTAAGTCAGAGCTGAATGTCCAACACTAATGTATTATTTGATAATGAGAGGCTTTGTTCTTAGAATAAATTGATGGTAAGATAAAGATTGATAATTTTCACTACACTAAAATTTCAAAACACAAATTTGTTTAGTTTTTTTTATGTTAAATTAATTTTCTTGTGGCCTATAATGGATAATAAATATAAGAAAAAACGTTTCAATTGTTATCTAGATTTTAGGCGGTTTGTACAATGAATTTATTAATTGATTTTGAAGTGTATTTTTGTTATAATATATTGATAAGTAGTAAATAAAACTCATTTAGATGAAAAAAAAAAAAAATCGAACCGACTAGTCCCTCGATTAGTCCTGCCTAGACGGCCTAGGCGCTAGGCGGTCCATATCCGCCTAACTTCTACCGATTTTTTCGATTTACGCTTTTGTTTAAAATTCAATTTGAACAATATAAATCAAATAGTAGTAATAATAAAAACAAATTTAATTGATCTAATATGAGATTCTAATTAGAGTTTGAATAAAAAAAATACCAAAAAATTTCATAACATTTTTTCCCAAAATACGAGAAGAAACGTAGTCGACCCAGTTCAACCAGTGATCGGTTCGACCCACTTTTGCCGGTTTTGGCCAATTTGCAGATACTTTTGGGGGCACCCGATCCAACACTTTCAAGTTGTTCGGTGGGCTTACCGCAGCTACGTCCGGACCAAATGGTCCAACCCACTTTTTAAAACACATATTTAAATTAGAAATAAAATGGACTGAGTTAGGATAAAAACATATATACATCATGTGCATCTTTCAGGTTATTCATGATATATATTAGATAAATTCTTGTATACACTAAACGTAGGATAAAAATTTGTGTGAATTTAAGTTGACGATGAATTTTATTTTTTTAATGTTATTGTTATGTATAATAATTATAACTGATATGGATAGAAATTATTACTGTTATGTATAAACATTATCACTGTTTAGAAAATAAAATATTTTTTAAAATTTGATATATTACAATGATAATTTTTAAACAAAATCGTAAGGCAAAGTATAGGGTGAACAAGTTTCACACAAGAATCTGTGAAATTGGTTAAGAAGTGTGACTTATATTAATAAAAGGTATTAGTTGTGATAACTGAAAGATGTGACTTTTTGCTATAAAGGGTATTACTCATAATATTGAAGGGTATGACTTATATTACAACAGGGGGTATTAGTAGTGATAATTGAAGGGTGTGACTTATATTACAGAAGGGTATTAGTCGTAATAACTGAAAGGTCATGCCTTTAAAAAAGGAACGAGTTTCACGGTGAACAAGTTTCACAACTTACCAACTCTAACAAAGAATATTAGAATTATGTATAGACCCGGTTCACAGGAGTTACTCTAAATGTTGTTGTGTATTTATAAAATTACTTCCGCGACTAGGAGTGAGAATAGGCCAGGCTACCCGACAGGGGCCTACGGCCCGGCCTACGGCCCGGCTTCTGCCCGACTGACCCCTACTAAAGTTTGACTCGGCTCGACTCGTTTAATAATCAAGTCAGGCTCAGACATTTTTAAAAGTCCATTTACTTAAATAGGTCAGGCTTGAGCTTTTTCGTAGGCCTTTTAACTCCAACAAACTGACCTATTTAACTATATATATATAATTATATAATTGCAAATAATATATTAATAAAATAGATAATATTTAATACTAATAATTAGTAGTAGTATATATCTAGCAAATACAAGTAACACAACACTGTAATTATTAACTTTTATAATGCTTTAAATATTTTAGCAACTATTCACTTTTATAATAATTTTGTTATTGTTTTTAATGATTTGATGAAGCACTTAGTATTATTATTTGTACACTTAAAATTTTTATAGGCGCGATTTTGAATTTTTTTATAATGAATAATAGCCATAATAAGATTGTAAAAAAAATATATCTTTTACATAGACTTTTAAAAGTCTTCCAGCCCGGCCTATTTAATAAAAAGATCAGACTTAAACTCTTTAAAAAGACTATGATAGATAACAGGTCAGACTTGATCCCAAAATTAAACGTCGCCCCCAATTTTATATGTTAGGTCTAGCTCGGCCCGACCTATTCCCACCCCTAGTGACACGTACTAATTGTCTCTTTTATTGAGAGTAATACAATATAATTTTTATTTTGTCTTAATCCTAAAAAATTAAATATCATATATCAATGTTCCCATGCATTCAACTTGTTCTTTGTGATGCTATCCATTAAATAAACGATTCACTCTATGTAGGTAAAAGAATGGTAAATTTATCAAATTAAACTTATATTTATTACTCCCTCCGTCCTGATTTTGATTATTCACTTTCCATAAATAGGCGTTCTAATTTTGTTTATCCATTTCCAAATAAGGCAATAAAACAACATTCAATAATATTTAATACTATTATTTATCTCCATCAAACCCACTTTACACCATTTAATACTATTATTTCCCTCCACCAAACCCACTTTACACCATTTAATATTATCATCTCCTATTTTTTTAATTGTCTGCGTATACGATTAAATGGATAATAAAAAAATAAGACGGAAAAAATACTATATATGAAATGATTCTTTTAATTCGTGCGAAACATCTTTAAATGTCAGTTATAATTGATCAAAGGAAGCAGTTCACTAATTCGGGGACTGAATTTTTGACATTCAATTCCCAAAATTTTAAATTGTTGCAAAACAAGTCTGGGAGAAGTACCACACAAATATTTTCGTCAATTCATATACCAAATATTTTTCCACGAATTTACCCGATATCCTTCTTTTGATTCAAGAATATAGATTGAGAGCAAAAGTCAGAGAGAGTACCATATAAATCACAAAAAGAACAATTGTTATTACAGAAGCTCGAACATAATCTTCAGCAAATCGCGACACACCACATCGAGATGCACCGTAGAAAACCAGATTTACTTAACAAATATATGCAACAGTGAAATGGAAACTGAAACCGCGAATAGTACCGCGGTTCGGGAGAGAACAATATCGTCGAATGTTATATGAAAAAAAGTAGACTCGAAAACACAGAGCAAAAAAGAAACCCTAGTTTAATCTTTATGTGCCGGACTTAAATAGATTTCACATTAATCGAACTCAATTTAAAAAGAAAAGATAGCTTATTTCTTAAAACTAATTAAATATTGTATATGTCAAAATTTGATATACACCAAGTGCATCGTGCGATCAAATGCATTTTTAAAACATACGCCACTTATAATTAAAATACATAATAAAAAAGTACATTTTAAATATATGGAGTTTGACATCTTCTTCAAACAAATTAAGTGATCTTATAGCTTAATTAATTAAATATATAACAAATAGTTTCCACGTAGTTGATGAGTCAAAGCTCATCTCACCTACAACACTAACCCCAACCGAGTATCTATATATATATATTACGCCGCCACCCTCCAACCACCGCTCACCACCACCGCTCACCGGCGATCCCTCCTACGAAGAATTTTCCTTCCTACAAGAATATGTGTATAACCCCCATTAGCATTCATGGTATCTATTATGTACGTACACACACATATTTATATTTATATATACGTAAAATAATAAATCACCGCCGAAAAGCCAAAATTTGATTGATGATATTAATACCAAACTTTATGCTGGAAGCTCACTTTATGAGCTCAACTACATGATACGCTTCCACGAACTAGACTCATGTAATTAATGTTAAATAATCACATTCCTTTTCTAATTCCCATTTGAACCTTTTTCTTTTACGCGTGGTTGCACCTCATCATCATTATTCATTTCAATATTATGGAATGGAGTACAACTTTTCCAAGTTTATTTAATCACCAAAAACACACACATTCACACACACGTGTGTCTACATACATATTGTTAGGAAAATTAAATTAAAAAAAAAAAATTCACACATCTCTATAAGTTCGAGCTTCTAGATTTCTTTCATGGTATCAGAGCTTTTAGGCTCACGCCTATGTCCTGGATTCGATTTTCACTGAAAACAACTTCACTCATATTAAATTGTCCACTCGATGGGCCACCTCCCATATAGAGTAAGAAAATTCAACCCACGAGTGACGAGGAATGTTAGGAAAATTAAATAAAAGTAGTTCAAGTGATTAGAGCACTGTTACTTCTATCGTGACTTTTAAAAAAAATTGATCCATATTTACTAGATGGATTCAGACTCAACCCTTCAGTTATCACAACTAATATCATTTTTCTAGTAGTAATTCATACGGCTTCAGTCTCACAACTAATACTCTTTTATAATGATCCAGTTTCCCCTTACGTGAAATATGTTCATTGTATACTTTGTCATATAATATTCACAAAAAGATTTTATTTACGCTGAATGCACCGTGCCACTTATAAAATGCATAATTTAAGCTGAATCAATTGTTTCCACTGAAAAGTAATAATTGACAATCAAATATTATTCAATGAAAATAACTACGACTATTCAGTGGAAACAATTGATACAAGTTAAAATGCACTTGAGTTGGTATATTATATATATATATTAATAATAATAATAATAATAATAATAATAATAATAATAATAATAAATACTCTAGTGACTAGGTAGTGTGTGTATTTTTAGGAGACGCGGTCGCTTGGAGGTGAAAAGATAGTATATATAGCACCGACCCACACAAGCATGGGGTTGGGAGGAGGGCTAGGTGGGACTTTACAGATTATTGCTGCAACAGCAAGAAATGAATTAAGGAGAATTCATATATATATATAAATGTAAAAGTAGTAATTTTTTAAAATAAAAATGGTGTAATTTCATCCGAAAGTATACATTGGCTGGCAGTGGAGCATACTTAGCTGCAATAAACAATATGTGGGAACGTACGCACATCTCTATCAAATCATGCATGGGATTAATTCATTTCTCTATCAACATCTACTAGTAAATAACAAATTACTTACATATGTGATGATATATATATGAAATTGGAAACAACAAAAAATATCACACAAAATAAAGGTTTTTAATGTTTTTTTTAAAGGATATATATATATATATATATATATATATATATATATATCATGTGAACCAGTGAATTCTTCTTTTCATGTATCACTATTGTGCATATATACGAAGTATTATTGTTTAAAAAATGTGTCTTAAACAGTGATCAACTCTTTAAGCTTAAATAGTTACCAACTATTTTTTAAGTAGTGATACTTAAAAACAAAGTTCACTTAAATTTGGATTCATATAAATTTTTTGTCGTTATTAAAAAACATGGAGTAATTGGATCTAAACAATTCTATTGTAAAATTAGTTATCACCTATATCATGGTATAACAACTAATACTTAGTAAATAAATAATACTGATAAACTAATATATTACTATTTGAAATAATAGACATAAAATGCAAACCAATTGTCTAGTAAAATTGGTATACTTAAATCTTGTCATCAAATATATAATTGCCAATATACGGTTTTTATACTTTATAAGCTATATATATATCATCATTCATCATGTAAATTAATATTGATAGATTTGAACTCATGATCTTTGATCACCTAGATCTATATTTAACCAATTTAAATGCTTGTAAAGTGCTGTATTGGTTGTATTATATAATTAAGTAGATGGAATAATTAAAACTACATTTAAATTTGAGAGTTTGAATCAAAATAAAAGATCGTGCAGATTTCGGCACACATATTATTGAAGGAAATCTCTAGGTATTTCAAAATGCTTGCTTTTTCATTTTTGTATGCATATAATTAAAAATATACTAGCGGATAGGATCAGAGAGGAATGGCCAGTGCAAAAGTGCAAGGATGAAAATACTAATCCCAAAGCCCCTTTTTCCAATAAACAAATTAACAACTTGGCTGAATGAATCTCGCATTATTACTTGTACTTTATTTTCTTATCATGATAGCATCAATACAATTTCTGTGGGTCTACGTACAACAATAGGTGAAATGCATCGATACAAATTATTTTGCACTAATATATATGAGTATGCATGTGTGTGATGGTATTTATGCACATTTACAATAGATATTATTTCTGGGGGAAAAAAATTCCTATGAAACGGTCTCATACATGTAAATACTAATGGTAGATTTTCCATACAATTAGGAATGTAAATGAGTTGAGCCGAATCAAACGGGCTATATTGTTTGAACGGTTATCGAGATTTGAAATTCATGTTTGAGCTTGTTTGTTAATTAACAGAGTCGAGCTTGAACGAGAGCTTTAATAGAGGCAAACACGAATAGAGCTCGAGAAGTTTTATGTTTCTTACACATATTTTATCATTTCTTATAACTTGCCAAGTTCGAGCTCGACTCAAGTTTTAGAATATACTGAACATAAGGTTTTATGTTCAAAATTGTTTCATATCTATATCGAATCGAGTTCAACCAAACTTTTACCTAACATTAATATCGAATTAATTGAGTATCAAATAGATTGTTTTAATTTTCAGCTCTAAGCTATAATAGACCACATAAGTAATTCAACCTTCAACCTGACTAGTACATAAAACAATATATATACACAAAAATAATTCAATAATTTTAAACTAATAGTACTTGATTAACCTAATTCAGACACTGAGAATATATACATGAAAAGGAGAGATTAATCCTCCATGAAATCCAAGGTTAATTGGATCCACATGCAACCCCCTAAATTTTACATTCAAGAACGTTCCCAACCCACCATCCTTTAATCATTTTTATGCGCAGTCACAATAATAATTTAATAAGCTAAATTAAATCTATCTAAGTACAGCCAAATCATCATCACTATTCATTAGCATACTAATAAAATCTTAATTAGGATTTCCTTTCTTCTACATGACGACGCGTGTCCGGATTAGAAACTATTTTATTAGGGTTTCGTAAAGCAAGTACTAATTTAATGTCACCTAAAGTGTAATTAGAGTTTGGTATTTATAATTTTGGTGGATTTTCACTTAAATAATTGAGTTTATGTGCTATTTTTAGTTGTCCTAACTAAACATTATGGATGAGTGTTTTCTTCACTATCACATGGGATACATATATCTATAAATATGGGAAAATGATAGGTTCTAAAAAGACTTTAGGAAATGAAATCCACATGATGCTTTCCTTAATATATATATGAGTGATTAATTTGAAATATAATTATAATTTATATCTCATGAATTTAAGTGATATGCCGATTTAGTAAGGAAATCTAAGCACTATATATGTTGCTGAAAGAATATATTGGCAAATATATTTTATATTACGTTAATCATATATCAGACAATTGCCTTTATTGTAATAATATAATTAATATACCTTTAAAAAAATCGATATTTCTAACAAAGTGTCTATATTAGCAATATTTCTAATACTGTAAAATTATTAACCTATATAATCATATTTCTTTAACATCTAACTTTGGGACAAAAGGAATTATATATCCACCATCAATTCCTTTTGATATATTGGGAATCTGTCACTGGCAACACTTAATTTGTCACTTTCATTAATTGGATAGAAGTATTTCTCTTACAGATTATTCTAAATGAATGCAATTAAATGCGAAAGTGATGTATAATTGCCATATTACCTTCATCAATCAGTTAAAAAGCCGATCCAGTTAGATAATACTCACTCCCTCCCAATATATAAGCTTTTTTTTTTTTATGAATATCCCAAATATATAAACATTTTTTTAAATAAAAGTATTTTTTTCAATTAATTTAGTAATATAACCTTATACATTAATTATGTTGAAAAATATAACAATCATTAAATAGGGATATAAGATAAATTTAACTTATTTAATTTACTTTTACAATACAATTTCTTAATCTGCGTGAAAAGTCAAACAAACCTATATATTTTGGACGGAGGGAGTATTCAATTTATTAATTATAAGTGCACCCCATCCATCCATCCATATATTTCCTCAAACCCTAATGAAAATCAAGCACTCTAACAAAACGAGTTTATCTAACTTCCGTACATTACCAGCTGATTCTCAACTAATACTGTTAAGTGAAAACAAGTAATACTGTTTAATGGAGTACACAAAAAATCACCATTTTACTATCGATTAACGTTCATACTAAATCGAATCGCTTGCTAATTAATTCCCAATTAGAATTTGGATGATTTCGATTCCAACTGCGGTCCCAAAATGTATTGCACTAGAGGGGTGTTTTGAAACACTTAAAACAGCTTCCAAAAGCACTTATTTTCAAAGCTTCCTCTCACAACTTTTGAAAATAAGTGCTTCTGAAAGCTGTTTTAAGTGTTTCAAAACACACCCTAGGCCAAAATGGTTAGGGGGAGTAGATTTTTGCAATGACAATAATTTAAATGGAAATTGGGGGGGTGGGACCCAGGAGGAGACCCGCGTAATGTGAAGAATGGGTTGGCAGGAATGGGCTTTGTGGGCCGAAACAGGGTTAGGAGTCGCAATCGGAAAGTGGGGGTCCAAAAGGAGTGGGTGGCGTGAGTCCAGTTTCTGTTCGGGTGCTATGCTCCACGTGGGCATCATCTCCAGGTCAGCATCCACGTCAGCGTCTCTTAAATAATTCTGTACGATTTCAGATTTTTGACACGTCACTTTCATGACCACATCATTCTCCTCCTAAATCCTAATTCATGGCTTCTAAATTCTAGTATTTCTAAACTCACTTCACCAATTTTGGCCACATCTAATTATCTTTAATGATTACATTTATACTGAAATATGCAATTTGTTTACACCGAACAGTGTAATTAATAACATAATAATTGCACGGTTTAGTGTAAATAAGTTGAATATTTTATTATAACAAATGACATGATTTTAAAATATATTATGAAGTGCACGGTGCAATAGGTGCACATGAGACCAGCTTATCTTTAATCTATTTTAGTTAAGTTAAGATTAAGACCATGTACTTCTTTTTTAGTTCCACTGATTCTTGAAAAATCATTAATTTTGTATATTTGACTGTTTTTAGGAGCTCCAATATAAAATATATATCATGCTAAAATTAAACACTAAAACTTTTGGCATGTATATGCAACTTTAATTTAAATTCCGCAACTTCCTCACACCACATGTTAGATATTAAGCCAAAATATGACATTATTTGTATATGGTATTGATAGGCCTTAAATATCATGTAATCATAGGCATATTATCAACTTGCTTCATAAGGAAAAGCTATTCATAAAGAAAACCATACAAAATTAGAGAACTTTCTTTAAACAAACTGAGCAAGTCTATTGTCTGTTAGGTGCATCATACAATTTAAAAATATTTTAAACAATATCAACTATTTTTATCGAACAATGTTAATTTATCGAATGACACTGTTCAATGAAAACAACTAATAATATTTAAAAATACATTTAAACTGCACAGTGCACGTGCAAGGTGCATCCCACAAGAACTTATCTTTCAAGCTTAACATACTCCAAACATTAAGAAATGTAAAAGTACAATTCCAAAAGGCAAAAAAATGCAAAAGTGACCTTAAAATAAAACTAGGGCCAACCCCACAATTTGATATTCATAACCCACAAACACCACACCACACCACAATCAAGTAGTAACACTTAAGCCTCAAATTTTAAATACTCCACCCCTAAGTCCAACCAATGTTTTCAAAATTGGGTTGAACAAAGAACCGGCCGTAACACAGTTAAAAAAAACACCTATATAACTTATAATTTCAAAGTTGAACAAGGGTTGACCAGGTCAAAACCAGTTCAACCGAAAATAACCGGTTTTTTTCTTTTAAAAAAAAATATTAAATTATTAATTTATATTAAATATTTAAAATTTTAAATCTATATTCCTCTCACATTTTTCTCCAACACTTTCGATGTGAGATAAATGTATGAGGTGAGACAAAATTTATAAAATATGATATGAAAAGTTATAAAATATATATTTAAATTTTTGTAGGTGTATACTTATTTTAGTTTTTTAACTAAACATGTAAAAAAGTTGAAACACGGTTGAAATCCTGGCCCCGAAATGATTGAGCCCGTGGCCAAGACCGAAGTGTCGTCTCTGCTCGATCAACGGGTTCTATTATGAAAACATTAAATCCAACAATTAGAATATCATTAGCAAATTCATTTAGCTCATGATTTCAAAAAATAAAAAAATGGACCCCACCTAAAAAGTCATTAACTCCCACCTTCCATCACATGCACCTTTCTTGAGCCATGCTCACCCCCTCTATTTAAACCCCCTCTCCCCCCTTCATTCTCATCAAACACATTTCTACACAACAAACTAACAACTTCTTCAAATCTTCAAATTTTCATCAATTCAATCAACGAATCAAACCACATTTCATCTCCGAAATCAATCAGTCTCAATATGTTTAGTTTCTCATCCGATAATTCCCGGCGATGCGTCTGGGTGAACGGGCCGGTCATCGTCGGCGCCGGCCCGTCGGGCCTCGCCGTCGCCGCCGGCCTGCGAGATCAGGGCGTGCCGTACGTCATCGTTGAGCGGGCCGATTGCATCGCATCTCTGTGGCAAAAGCGCACTTACGATCGATTGAAGCTTCATTTGCCTAAAAAATTCTGCCAATTCCCCAATTTCCCCTTCCCGGATCACTACCCTGAGTACCCTAACAAGAAGCAGTTCATCGAGTACCTCGAATCGTACGCCGCAAACTTCGAAATTAGCCCTAGGTTTAACGAGTGCGTCGAATCGGCTAAATACGACGTCGTTTGCGGTTTGTGGAGGGTGAACACCGTTTCCGGAATCGACGGCTCGGAAGTCGAGTACATTTGCCAAATGCTGGTGGTCGCCTCCGGCGAGAATGCCGAGCGCAATTTGCCGGAAATTGAGGGTTTGAGCAATTTCGGCGGCGAGGTTATGCACGCTTGTGATTACAAATCCGGCGAGAATTTTAGGGGGAAAAAGGTTCTGGTGGTAGGGTGTGGGAATTCCGGGATGGAGGTTTCGCTCGATTTGTGTAATCATGATGCTAAGCCTTCCATGGTTGTTCGTAGCTCGGTGAGAATTCAATTTCTCTGTTTTTTTAATCAATTTGATTGTTTCGATTGAAAGGAATAATTGCTAATGTGAAATTTTTTTGAATTTTTTTCCAGGTTCATGTGTTGCCTCGTGAGGTATTTGGAAAATCGAGCTTTGAGCTCGCAATGTTGATGCTAAAATGGCTGCCGTTATGGCTGGTTGATAAGCTAATGCTTCTGTTCGCGTGGATGGTTTTGGGGAACACGGAGGAATACAGGCTGAAACGGCCTGCGGTCGGCCCGTTGACTTTGAAAAAAGAACACTCAGGGAAAACCCTGTTTTGGATATCGGAGCGCTTGAGAAGATCCGATCCGGAGACATTAAAGTGGTGCCCGGGATCAAGAGGTTTTCGTGCGGGATGGTCGAGCTTGAAAACGGCGATAAGCTCGAGCTCGACTCGGTTATTTTGGCTACGGGATACTGCAGCAACGTACCTTTTTGGCTCAAGGTGAGAACACATTTTCAAAAACATGAAAAAAGAGTGATAGTGACCAACTCATACCTTTTGGTTAAAAAACTAATACCTTTTGGTAAAAGAACTAGTACTATTTAAAAAAATGCAACTTGAATAAAGGGCTAATGATTTGTTGAATTATTATTTGCAGGAAAGTGAATTCTTTAACAAGAATGGATTCCCAAAAGCTCCATTTCCAAATGCGTGGAAAGGAAAAGGTGGACTGTATGCAGCTGGGTTCACAAGGAGAGGTTTGGCTGGTGCAACTGCTGATGCCATGAAAATATCTCAAGATATTGCTAAGATTTGGAAAGATGATTTGAACCAAAAGAAGCAAAAAGTGCCAACACATAGAAGATGCATTTCCACTTTTTGATCGGCTTCTACTCTTCACCGTTTAGATTTTTTTCGACGAGAGGTGTAGCGAGAAGATGTTACACCATTGTCGGCGGACGGAGAATCAGGACCAGAATTCTTTCCTTATTTTATAGAAAAGCAATATTGTATAGATATACATATACATACACAAAAATCAGGCATAGCATAGAGACCAGCCCTCTCCAGGAATCCCAAATAGTTTTTGAAGTTTGGGCATTTTGTATGTGGAGGATTATGAGGCTCCTTTTTTCACTTTCCATTTTCACCATATGTTTATTTTTTTTTATAGAGTTGTATACTTGTAATTTGTCAAAAGTTCAATCGATCAAGCTTCTTTTTTCTTCAATTCATAGAGACATAAATATTTATTATGAAGTTAATTACTATTCAAATATCACAGTGGAGCTCCATCTCATAAATGAGAGTTCATAAATCTAGTTTGTTATTTTCTCATTTAACACTATACTTTCAAACGCTAATTTCATTTGAATCTTTTTTAGTTGGATAAACATCAAAAAGGGTGGGAGGAAATAACTCCTTAAAACTTGGAAACCACCTCAGGTGCTCTTTGAGTGAAATCATTTAATTTTTTTAATGTTTAAAAAGTGAAAAATCTATTTTGGAGGACTTGGAAAAATTAAGGGCAGAGTTACACATGCAAATAGAATAACTGGAGTATTTTTTATGAGTGAAAATTGGAGTTTAAAATATTTAATTCCATAACTAGAATAGTTCATCTCCTGTGGAGATAATCTTGATTGAAGCTACCTGACTACACACTCAAAAATGCTAATATTCTCCTAGGGTAATAAATGAAGTGTATAGTATATTATTTGTTTGGGTTTGACTAATTATTCCATGTGTATAAATAAGATAAACCCTCTCTCCTCAGCTATGTTTTAAAAACCGGAACCGGAAGTTGAGCCGGACGACCCCAAAAAAAGGTTGGACCGGGGTCGGACCGGTCGGACCGGATTGAGCGGATTGAGCCGGTATGACGTCATAATAAATATTATATATATATAATATGCATAATTTTTTTAAAAATTCAAAATTACATCTCATTTCATTACTTTTACCCACAAAAAGTAATTTACTTTTACATCCCATTTAATTACTTTTACCCACAAAAAGTGATTTACTTTAATAATAAAGCAAAAAAGATTACAATATTTCCAACCAAAAATAACTTTACCACTCTAAATATTAATAAATAATTTTCACATTAAAACTCGTGCTAAAAACAAATGGATAAATAAATTTAGAACGAAAGTATAATTGAAATATTTAAAATTTAAAGATCAATACTAAAATATATAGTATTGAGATGATATTATAATTTTATTTTTATTTTTTGACAAAAGAATGATATTATAATTACACTTGAATTCATTAAATTTAATTTTTTAAAAAAAAAAATAATATTTTAAAATTTGAATAACCTTAAATTTTTTTTTCTCTTCCATATTTATTCATTTTATAATTTGAAAAGCAAAGCCCCAAAATTTGATAAATGGGCCGAAAAAAAAAAAAAAACAACAAAAATGGGTTGAATAACCAAAAAAAAAAATTTCACCTTCTCTTCCTTCATTATCCACCATCCACAATAATCTACCACCGATCACCACCATCCACCATCCACCATCCGCTAAGCCATCCATCCACATCCACCCACAACCATCCACAATAAATACCCGCCGCCCACCACCACCACCATTTCCGCCGCCCCACCACCATCCCACGCAGCCATCGCCTTGTCTTCCCTTCCGCCCGAAGGTCGCCGCCCGCCCAACCGAGTCGGGCGACGGGCGCCGTCCCTCCCTTTTTTTTTTTTTTGGTTTTGAAAACCGGTGAAAACCGGCAGTTCACCGGTTCCTGGTTTTCACCGATTTTCGACAGTTTTCCGGTTTTGAGGTGGGCGGTCCAATAGCGGTTCTATACACCTCTATTGGGCCGCTTTTGAGCGGTTCACCGGTCGGACCAGTCCGACCGGCCGGTCCGACCCGGTTTTTAAAACATAGCTCCTCAGCACATGGAAGAGAAGTGAGAGAATATCACTTTTAAACTTTCAAGGTAAAATATGTTACTCACTCCATCCCAAACTTTTCATGTAAAATATGTTATTCCCTCTGTCCCATACTCATTTGAATATTTACTATAGATATAATATTTAAGATAAAGTCTAGTATGAAAATTTTTATACACAATTTTTTTTTTAATTTACAACCAAATTTTGTAATTGGTGAATGTAAAATAAAATTTAGTGGTTCATGGTTCACTCGGTCATTTTATAGATTTTCATACATGAAATTTTCACACTAGACCTACTCGATATTTAATGTATGAATAGTTTATTAGTATTTGAGGAGATAAAATGGTTTTAGTGTGTATAAAATAATGACAAAAGATATAATTTTTGATATGTTGGGAGATATAATTGTAAGAACAATATTGCTTTATTGTCATTAAGGGAAGGGAAAACAAGTGTGTGGCAGACCAAAACCAGAAATGTCCAAACGAATATGAAACCCAGGGAGTACTAGTAAAAATGTAAGTATAGGCGTTTGGTGAACTTGTTTATAATATAAAAATTATATTATTATACTTATAAACTAATAATATCATAACACTTTATCAACTGATATCATAATATTTGTAAATTGAGGTTATAACTTAAATGTTATAAGTTTCAATTTATAAGAGTAGTAATATCAGTTTATAAATATAACAATATTAATTTTATAATATGAACAATTTTCATAGGAGAGCTTGTGAAACTTTAATTACTACTCCATCCATCCTATAGAACCTTTAATGTTAGACACACAAATTAAGAAAATAAAGTAATGGAAAAAGTTTTGAGGGTTAATTTTAAAAACATATATGCATAAAGTAAAGTAAAAAAGAAATAGTTGAATTATGTGTACGTGTGAATTCAAAAGTAATGACATTTTATATAAAAGTGTGACTATTGTAATTGTGGAGTTCATAAATTTATTTTTTAAGTGTGAAAAATATTATGGAACAAATGGAAGAAAAAAAAAAGTTAAGATATTTCGGGACGAATGGAGTACCACTTATCCAGAAAAGAAAAAAAAGAAGGAAAAAAAATGGTATAACTTATAAGATACCAATCACCATTGCGAAGCAAAAACAAAAATGATCTCTAAGCTAATTTTGGATTACAAGTTCTGCTTATTCCATTGTAATTGTCCTTTTAGAAATTAAAATTTATTTTTAAATAATAATTGTTTTAGCTGGTTAACTCCATTAAATGTATATTTTGAAACACAAATAAAAAGATAAAAGTGTTTTTTTTATTTTAACAAAGCTGAGTCATGCCAGCTTTAAAAAAACACTTCTATACTCTTATATTTTGTTTCAAAACAGCCCCTAAATACTTATTATTGTCTGTTTGAAGCTAATAGGAAAATGAGGGGTTGAGATAGGCTTATGATGGCCACCGTAAAATTTTATCACATCATTATGACATAATTAGCCAATTATAGAATTTTGTTGGAGTGTTCCCTAGTGCATATGACCAACGAATTCATTTAATGATTCATGTAGCCTGTCTCAATTATTTTGGAATTAAATATGGATCATTATCGATAAGTGAAGATTTGTTTGAAAATATTTCTTATATTTTTAACTTGTAAAGCATATTATCGAGACAGTCTAATGTTTTAACTTTGATTATTTGAATTCATTTTCTCTTTTTTCAAAATAGCTAGAGATCTCTAGCTATTTTCCTCAACTAATATGATGCTAGAAAAAGAAATTAGTAATATATTTTCATCAGACCTTTCACGCCAACGATGATTAATTGATACATTAATTTGTCAAATTTTTCATTTGTATTTTTGTTCGAATTTCATTAATTTTGTATTTTATCATCTAGTTTAGTCTAGAATATATAAAGTGACACTTATGAATTCATTCTCAATAAACTGTTGATTGATATTCTTTTGCTATATATAGAACAAACCTTCATTCGACATCACTCGATCTGTATCATTCTTTTTAGGAACCCTTTTAACCCGTTTTGAGTAAATTAATGTATCTAGAATTTGAGAATGAGTCTAAAAAGCTACATCACATTTGTTTTTACTTCAAATTTTTTACAAGTCATGGAAAACGTACGGTCCAGAAAAATTAAGGTTGTTGATCGATGTACACAAAAGTGAAAGGCAATTGTGATTCTCATATCTAATTGACATGAATTTATAATCTAAGATACTGCCAAATTTTGGAAAGATGATTTTGAAGCAGAAGAATTAAAGCAAAAAGTGCCTGCATATAGAAGATGCATTTCTACTTCCCGGGTCGATTTTCAAACAACATGAATAACAAAAGATGTTAGGTCACTGCATTTTCTCACTTTATAGAACAAACCTTCATTCGATATCATATAATCTGTATCATTCTTTTTAGAATATCCGAAACCCATTTAATCATTCTCTGCCCGTTTTGAGCAAATTAAATGTTTATCATTTATCCGCTTTTTAAGAATCAACTGATAATACGCGTATGTTCCCTATTAGGGAATAAATCACTTAGTCAATGTAAATTAATTGTGTCTTGTATTTCCCTTATTTATCTTGTACACATTGTAATTAAATAGTGGATTAGTGGGTGATTTTAAAAGACTTCATCATAAATTTTTTTATTTTTCACTTCAGAAAACCAAATAGTATTATTACAAGTCATGAAAGGGTCCAGAAGAATTCTTATTGTCAAGAAATGTAACTAAGTGAAAGGCAACTGTGATTCATATTCCATCACATATTTCTGCAGCTATATGTTACTTAGAAATTAGAAGAAAAGCCTAGAGTTTTTCCTGGAAAACGATTGCAATTGATATATCACTCATCACTTTTGTAAGATAGAGATATCACAAATTAATGTTCTTTTATTACAAATTTACAAGTCATGAAAAACGCACGGTCCAAAATAATTGATATTGCGAGTGAATATACATAGTAGACAAAGTGAAAGGCAATTCTGATTTTCATATCATAAATTTCACTACTTAGAAATTTGAAGAATGCCCTAGAGTTTTTCCCTAGAAAACGATTGCAAATAATAGAATCTATATACTTAGGTAGATATCACATGGTTAAATCTTGTATGCATTCAGGTACACCGTGTATTTATAGTATATTTTAATAAAACGCAATTTGTTATATTGAAATATTCAACTTACAACTATTAATATGAAAAGATAGTTACACGGTTCAACGTAAATAAATTACATCTTTCAATATAACAAATTACATGTTCTTAAAAATACAATATGAGTGTATAGTGCACCTGAACGCACATGAGTCTCACCCATAGGCGGACACACGTTTAGGCAATTGCCCCACCTCAAATTTCATTGCGAAGTATCATATATACCCTTCAAAATATTAAAATTTCGAAAATAATTTAACATTATAAAAAATAGAGAATCGCTTACGAAATTTTTCAACATGTCTACGGAATTTTCGACGAAACTAATTACATCCTTAAATAGTGAGGATTATCTGAGACTTGCCAACAAATTTTCCTAATCATATAGACTTTTTCAATCCTCTGTGTAATTCACATGTAAATTTATTTGTAAGCAATTTCAAATTACAAATGTAATTGCCTACAAAACTATTTGTGTAGGCAATTTATTTGCCTACTGAAATTACAAATATATAAATAATTTGCTCGTAGGTAATTTGTTAATTTGTCTTTAAGAATGCGTAAGTAACTCGCAGAAAATATGTTTGTCTACTAAAATATTAAAAATTTGTAGGCAGTGCTCACTATTTAAGGACAATTATTTTGTTAGAAAATTCTATACCCATGTTAGAAAATTTCATAACCATTATTTTTTTGTAGTGTAAAAATTAGATAAGGTGATGAATGAATGAATGATAATTTAACAAATCAACATAATCATTTGAAATTCTACGTATTAATTAATTGTAATTTTATTTTATTTTTAATTACTTCTTGCCCTATCTGGACTAAATTTCTGTGTCCGCCTCACGCCCTCACCCACAAATATTCATGCGCCAATGATGCATAATCCTTTGGTTTATGTTGGTGATAGGTCGGTGATTTGGGTGGAGATGTGGTTGTGGTGTATAAAATCAATTCAGTATTTGTAACAAATAGTTGTGTGTGCAATTGGTGCATACCTATTACTTTCTTATTCCTAAATGATGTTTGAAATTTTATATAAGTTAGAGTACACATTAGTCCAAATAAACACGCGTCCCTTCCATAGTGTTAAAATATTATGCTTAAATTATACTCCGTCTTATCGTGAGACCTTCTCACGCAAGTGTGTCTCATGATGTTTTGATTATTCACTTAATTTGTAAATTAGATGACGTTTTGCACTTTTCTAGATAAATTAATTACTTTTCTTTCCAAATTACTGATGCAGACAAGATCGCGAGATCTATCTTGATTAATTATAATCACGATTTGATTAAGAAATTAGTAGCTAGTATATTTAATTTCAGTGTTGTTTATTGATATTGGACCAAAGTCCAGGTTAATTGTAGCGTTATATTAAATTTCTCAAGTTCAATGGAAAACGAGTGAAATTTAAAGCACGTACGGTTGATTACTTAAAATGTTGAAGGAGATTGAAATGAATGTAGTATCCTGCATCAACAAAAATAAATATTTGAAGTTGAGAAGTTATACACCCTTTCCCGTCTCTAATTAGATTGCGGATTGCACAAATGGGAGCATTTATTTATTAGTAATATTTAAAAAATTATTTTTTAAAAAGAGTATAATAATCAATTTAATAGAATGAAACAAAAAATTATAATTTTACATATAATTATTAAGTAATATGAAATATAATTTTAAAATGTTAGGGGATAATTGGTAAAGGTGGAGCAATTTTTTTTTTTTTTTTAATGAAAGATCTAATAAAAGACGAATATTTTTATAAAGGGTAAAGTGAAATTGGGTCTCAATTGAAATTTGTATGTATACAAATTTGTATCATAGACTTTGTCTTTTGTAAATGGGAAATCTAATCAAAGATGGAGTGCGTAGAGAATTGGGCAGAAAATATTGATAAGGGCTAGGTTATTAGCACCCTTTCTTTTTAGAAAATACACTACTTAGATTGGTTCACCTCTTATAAGATTAGTACATCTCCAATTTGTTTTCTAAATTACCCTTCTCTATTTTAACCCTTTATTTTATTAGAAAGAAAAAATCAAAGCACACACCCCCCAAAGGAAGAAACTATTTCTAATCTCCTACACAAACCTTCAGTCACCGTTGATGTCGCTGTTACCACCTAAATCTGCCACGGAATGAACGAAGTTCGCGATTTAAAAATTCAGAACTGATTCGCCGATTTTTTAATTGATTTTCGAAAATAAAAAATTCAAAAATTTCATGATTTCTCATAAATGTATTATGAAATTATCAAAGATTTTCGAGAAAAACAACCGGAAATGATATTTTGAAATAAACCGAGTGTTTTCGGAACAAACTTTCAAAAAAATTAAAAAATCGGAAAAAAATTTCGAACTCTACTAAAAATTTCAAAAAAAAAGACCCGAAATTTCAACAAAATTTTAGAAAACCATGTGCGAATTTTTGTACTCGCATGATTTGAAAATAAACGTGATTCTACTATCCTACCTAAACCTTTTATTTGTTCAAGCTACAATCATATTCTTAAAACACCACAAATAAACAAAAACGCTTCAAAAAAAGGGTTGCAATCTATCTTAAATTTATATTTAAAAAATATAAAACTTATATATGTATATTGGGCACGACCACGGACTCCCATCCTTGCGATATCAATCACAAACGTACGTATTTCAATGGAGAAAAACACGAGCATCATTGGACATTCTTGCCAAACGTTTTTTTCCATGAAAAATTGTGCAGTGTTTCGAATTCTATTGAGGAGGTGTACGCAGTTACAAAAGACGCGGACAAGGGTAATTTTGACATTTTATTTATACATTAAAATTAAAAAAAATGAATGAGTGGCGTATTTCCTAGTATTGGGGGTGCCAGTAACCTGCGCGTATTGATAAATGTGCTTTATAGGATCCAATATCAGAAACCCACATATTTTGAAAATGCCCTGTAAACCAGAAATGGGTTCATTTGGATTTCCGGCTTTGGCAAAACTTATTTTAACCATTTTATGAATTTTAATATTTTATAAAATTATTTTAAGAGTTTGTACAATATAAATTTTTACGTAATTTATAAGTTATTAAAAGTGTTTTGTTAATAAAATTTATAAGTTCTTTGATAATTAAAAAAAAATATTTTTAATTCTAATTTAATATAATATATATTTTTTATATACTGAGATGGTCATACCGGATTCGGGAGGGCCGAACCATGTTCGGGCCGGGCCAGGGTCGGATAGGGTGATAAACTATAATTTATAAGACTTTATTAAAATAAGTTGGTATATTTCAATTTATTTTTTGGGGCTTGGTGTTTGTAAGTTTTAAAGAGCTTCCTGTTAAAAAAAAATTGTAAGGAACTTATTTAAAATCTTATAAAATATTAAATATTTTAATTTACTAAATAAATTTAGAGAGTTTAGAAGTTCCTAAACAGTTTATAAGTTATTTTAAAGAAGTTATAATCTAAGTCAAACAGGGTGAAGATCACCTGATTATAAGCATCACTTATTATGCATCTTATTTTTTAATGAGATGCCAACACAATATACTAACTATTCCAGCTTCTTACCCCACAAGAAAAAGAGTAGCATTGTTGTTCCATTAATGGCTACTATATTATATTTTGGGTTTATGAACAAAGCACATAAAGGAGTCGTATACTGCACGAAAAAAGAAAGACAAAATGTAGCAGCCTATTTTCAGCCCAATAGAAGCCAAACTTTCAGCCATTTGAGTAGCCAATTTCGGAGGCATATATAGCAGTATGAGAAACACAACAAAATAACCAATCCCATGCCCTCACTACATTTTTTTTTTTTTAAATCCATTTTTGCGTTATGGAAGTGCTATCGCTTTTCAAATATATATAAATTAAAATTAATATTTCAGGAACCAATGACCCACTAGCCGCAGAACAAGTGGGTTGGGCCAGGCCCAAGTACAAGGGCCATGAAATTTGAAAGCCCTGCTCCATAATACTCACTGTTATTCACTGATTGTTGAAATCGATTGTAAGATATATTTGAATTTAAAAAAAATCATACTCACCAACTCAATTTGAAAATTCTAACGTTTATTTAGTAAGATATATCTAATATCAAATCGATTACAAGATGTATTAAAATTAAAAAAGTCATACTCACTATCACGAAAATTCTAAAGTTTATTTAGTAAAGTATATACAAGTCCACTTCACTAGAGAATTTGTACTCCATTATATATTTTCTTTTTGAGAGCCACCCCATTATATATTTAGATCTATAAGTTGGAATGTTAGCTTAATTTGTTTATCTTCTCAACTTTTTTGACTTTTTTTTTAAATTTTGATTGAGATAACTTCTTGTTTGAGACTGTATCATGTAGGAAAAAAAATAATAAATTAAGCATATTTTTGTTCTTTTATATAAACCCTCTAACATTTATCTATGTTTTTTGGATAATAAATATTAATATTTTCTCATGTGAAAATTATCTCACAAAAAAATGTATTTTAAAGATTTTTTTTAAGGTCAAAATTAAAATTGAGTGCACGGAGTATTCATATTTCTTATCCGAAGTCCCAAATTATTTAAAAATATATAAAAAAAAACAATTGAATTAGAAGACGAATCATGAATTGTGCAACTAAAAGATGAACAGAAATGAGTTTAGGTTTATTTGCACGTTCGATGTTCAATTCCTTCCACGGCCTTTTTCACTTTTGGTTTGATCTTTTTTGAAGATTACCTCATTTTTAGCTTTTCAAATGCTCCAGCACACACAATATCAAACAAGTTTCAAAATCAAAACACAATATATATCTCTGAAACAAGACTTCACTTTCTAGATATAAAATTTATACCTATACTCCGTATATGAGTTTCCATAACTTTGACTTCAAATAGATTTAGTCTTATAAATTTTTTTATCGGCGGTTTAGTCCCAATCACTTTGACAATGTTCAATTTTAGTTCCAAATCGATTGAAACAACGTCGTTTTGCCGCTTCAATTTGAGTTTTCTAGCGGATGTTGTGATTGGAGTGTCACGTGTACTGCTACGTATATTTTTAAGTGTGTAGGACTAATTATTGCCGTCAATTTTGTTTTAATTTTAATTTTCAGTTTTTTTTTTAAATTTTAAGTATATTATTGAAATTCCAGCTGTTAAAAAAAAATTACACGTGGTACCCCAGTCACAACATCCACCGTAAAACTCCAAATTGAAACGGAAAAATGACTTTGTTCGGACATATTTGAGATTGAAATTAGGTATTGTCAAAGTTATTAGGACTAAATCGAAAAAAAAAAAAAAAAAAGATCTATCCTATCAACTTGGATTATTTGACCAATTTCACTAATTTTCAATATATTTTTTAAACCTCTAAACTTGACCCGAATTATACACTGGGTAAAGTTAAATATGATGAATTAAAAATAAAGTTCATGAATCAATTTATACATATTTTTATCAAAAATTTATGATACAAGATCTATTTGAGGTCGAAGTTATTGGACAATTCAAACTCCCTTTAATAATCTGCTGAGAACAAAATATTTTTATAAAAAATGTAAATATCGAGGCCCAGAATAAAAACAGAGACTTCAACATTTAAATTAAAGACCCACCTCATAAAAAACCAAAATTCTGACATTAATGGGGATATTATAGATATGTTAGGTTTGTTGTGTCAAAGTTAAATGAAATTGCATATAGACATGCAATAATTCCAATACTATTATCCTTGTGCATGTGAACTGTGATCCCCCTCTCATTATCATTTAGCTGTTTCTCCCACACCACACATATTATCTAATATCTCACTACATATTATTTTCTCTCTCCCAATCTTCATAAATATATGTATTTTAATTGAACATGCGTAATTCATCCAATAAAATAAACTAAAATTAATGCAGATAATGACAATATTTGGCCTTTGGGTCACCACATTTGTCCTTCTATCTTAACTAAAGTTTCAGGTTTTATATTGGATAAATTTTATGTGCTAATTAATTGTGAGATAAATTTAAATTAAGGTAAACTTTTATGCACACCAATTGTATTGATTAATTGCTACACTTTTGACCTTATTAGAGTTGAACATGAAGTTCCTCACATAACTATTCAAATTACTCATTTGAATCTCCAAATTATAACTCGCATTCAACACCCGTAATATGTGAATCTGCGATTCGTTGGAGCAAAACACAAAATAAATACTGGTGCATTTAGATTGATAATTAACGTGCACTTCGTGCATATATTATTAAGGTATTATATAATGGAACAAAGTATGATACCCAAAAATTTAGAAAAAAAAAAATAAAAAGTAATTATTTTATAAATAGAAATATATTAATTTGTATTTTTAACGACGCTAATATTTTTCAATATCAAATCATGAATTTTTGGTTATATGAACTAATACTTTTCACTATATAATCTAATATTATCCAATTATTTTAATTATGAAAATTGATTTCACAAAAAGAAAAAAAATACTTTTATGGGACGATCATAAATCAAGACTGATCTCATTTACTTTGTTATATTTAAGTCATAAATTTGTGGACCTCCTATCGAATCATGTTCTAAAAGTAAGTATAATTTTAATATTAACATGAAACTCCGTCTTCTATATAAGATGTAATATCACGCAAAACTCCTTTAAAGGGAAAAAGATTAAAATTTTATGGGTCAAATCACAAATGTACCAATTGCTACTCCTAAATTAAATGTCTTTATTCTAGCTTTCTATTCACCTTCTTGCCAATTCTATTTTAAATTACTATTTAATGAATTTGTTTTCTCGCAAAAGTGACAGCTTTTGTTTTCTTTAAATTCTTTTTTAAGGTTGTCTTTCTTTTTCATTTAAGTCGGTTGAACTGCATACCTTATATATGAAAGAGTAGATAGTTAGTGAAGGGATGTGTGACTATAAAGCAATTGAGATGTTACCATTGGTTATATGTCGAGAACACTTCCACGGAATTTAGATCATAGATTTAACTCGTGTAACTATTATGTGTTCTTCACTCTTTAACATATGAAAATGTTAGAAGCATTTCCTTGTAAAGCGTAAAGTTAATAAAAGGTTATCAATCGTATAAAGTTGATTATACTTTTCACCACATATGAACGTAGGGACGGATCCAGAATTTAACAATGGGGTAGGCTGAAATTTTTTGAAGCTTTGTCGAATTAAAATTTTGTATTTACCAATAATAATTTTTTTAATATATTAATTTAGGTATGAGTCTTCGAAACATAAAATTCATTAATAATTAAGTTTGAGTTTATCTATATTTTTAATAAAATATATTTCAAAAGATTGATGTTCACTTGTAAAATACATTCCTTTTCTATTAATAAATAATATATAATTAAAATAAAATCATACAACTTATATGCTCAATATAAGTATTTAATTATTCCAAAAAATATTAATCAATTAAAAAGAATATCTAATTTATCTCATATTAATATTTTATTACATTTTAAATTTTCTTTTTTCTAACATTAAAGTGATCAAACAATAACCATTATCACAATATATAACAAATGAAAAATCAATTACTCAAATCTGTTCTTCAAAAAAAATGATAAATATTGAGAGACAAAACTGTCCTCAAAACTGTTCTTAAAAAAATGACAAATATTTAAATAAATTAAAATATTAAATGAAAAAAAACTTATATTAATATAATTGTACTCTAAATATTTGGGTGTGAGGTTTACCTTAATAAAACACAACCAAAATTATAATAAAGTAAATCAATGCTTTAATTAAGTTTTGATAAGGAAAAGAAAAAAAAAGGACACAAAATAATTAAGAAAATAAAATTATATTAAGCTCAAATCACACATTGTATCTTAATTTAATAACTGAACAGAGAGTGTTGGGATGAACTTTAATTTTTAGTTAGGGATTACAAATTAAATATAGAGTACAAAATAATATTAAGTTGGGCTTAGATTTATATATTGAATTTTATTCAAATATTACATGTAAATATATAGCATATTAGTGTGGGCTGCACCGGGCTGGACCCCACATAGATCCGTCCATGTATGAACGAATGTAACAAGCAACATCTTTTGGGTACACAAATATTTTTCATATTTTTCTTGCCATTTCCTTCATTTTTTATTAAATAAACGCTATATGTCAAACTTAATATATCTTTCATCCTTCCACTAAAATTGTGTTCGTTTTCGTTTTGGCGTATTTATGCGAAAAAAGGTAAATTAAATGCGTTTATGAACAATTTTTTATCTTCATCGTCTAACAATCACGTAATTACTCAATTTATCATTATCTTTTACTTTACAATCAATTATTTTATTTATAAATGAACTTAATATTACATTTTCGTACAACATGTCAAAACGAAATGAACACAATTTTAGTGGACGGATGTAGTATATCATGTATATCTTGTGCATTGTGCCTCATTAATACTATTACTTATAAAAATTACTCCATACTTGTTTACCCCTTTCTTTTCGAACAAGTTTTAATTTAATGTAAGGATTGTTTATTACTCCTTCCGTCCCATTTGAACCTTCACACTTTAACCGGCACACATTTTAAGAAAAAATAATTTTGTTGACTTTTCAAAGGGGATGAAGTGTGGAGATTATGAGAGTGAAGATTGTGGGGTGGAGATTGTAAGATTTTGTTCCATATTTGAGGTGTGCAACTTGAAATGGGACGAACCGAAATAAAAAGTGTGCATCTTCAAATGGGATGGAGGGAGTATTATTTAAAGGGATAAAGTAAGCTTTAGTTGAGGGTATTATAGTCATTTCTACTTTATTATTAAAGTAGATGGCTTTTTGTGGATAAAAATAAGACAAGGTCTCATATGCACTTGGTGCACAAATTTTAAATCCGTGCACTTACTTTGACCCTGCCCATTTTCTTATTATGGATCATTCTTTTCACTAATGACAAGGTTTCATTTTCTTAATGGGTCACTCCTATACCTGAGTTGATGGTACACTTGGTGCACAGAAAACCCACTCCAAAAATAATGACATAAAATGTAATTTTAAGATGTTGAGAGGAGGAAAAAATAGTAATTAGAGCCCGTTTGATAACTAGTATTGAATTTGGATGAATATGAAATCATATGATATATTTGATCATTTCAAAGGGTTTGTTATGATGTATTTAAATCATGATTAATTCAAGTCAATTAACATCATGGGATTATGCTTGGCTTATAAATACCACTTAGAAGATGAGATGATAATCATGCCAAAAAAAAAAGTATGGACTTTCGGGCCAAAAGAAAAACCACCAATTATACTAAATACTTGAAAAGATAAAATTTGATCTATTTTTCCTTCTTTTCCAATATAAGTCTCACTTTCCCATATAAGTATGAGACGACGGTTTAGGAAAAAGGTTTGGAGGGAATGACATTTTTGCTTGTCATTTAAAACAGGTCGATTACAGGTATATTGTCATTTAGAAATCGTCTAAAAGGGCATGACTAAAGTAACACCTAAACTTCAATTCCCATTCTTGATTGTGGAAGAATAAAATTTTAGGGCCGCTTGGTTGGGGTAATGAAAGTGGGTAATGAGAATTAATTCTATTGATGTTGCTTGGTAGATTTGGTACATTGATAATGGGAATAGAAGTAAGCAATTAATTATCCTCACCTACTCAACTCACCTCACCTCACATTATACCCATTGTTGATGTTATACCAAACAATAACAATGCAATCAATAACCATTAGTGATTGACCCCTCAATGATACCCATTACCATTACCATTCTCTAATCATACCAAGTGGGCCCTAACTCGTTTTTCCCTCTTGTAAGCTGTACTTCAAGTAATGTAATCTCTTGGCTACGTGTTTTATGTTAAAGTGGTTTAGTAAAATCCTAAGTAGCTACTCGTTTTCAGTTTAGCAGAAATTCCAACATAGCATACAAACCATTTTAAATTGTCATGATTATGAATAATCGAACAGGTCGTGATTGACCTGATTTAAAACGAGTTACAAACTAATACAAATCAACACTCGTCACTCCCAAAGTGTCAAAGCATTGATGCATAAATTATGTTCCGACGATCTCACGCAAACGTGTCTCTGTTAGCCAACTTGCCTCCCAAAGAAGGCTAACACACACCCCCCCAATACACCCACCCACCCTAGGCATACTTCAGATATGAGGGTTAAAATAATCCCATCATCTCAAGTGTACACATTTTTTTACTCTTTCTTTATATGTAGATCCAGATTATGGCCTCACAGAGTTGACCATATCCCAATAATGGTTGAAGCTACAGACAAATTAATTCACTGTGCATTCCACCCATTCCCACATGAAACAAAAGCAATTTCAAAAATTTTCAAGGATTCATATGCAAAATCAAACACCAAAGGATTCATATGCAAAAAATTAAACACCGAGTGGAACATTAAATCGGGCGAGTCAACTCGGAGAAGCGATCACACCAGTGGCTTGACCAATCACAATAAAGACAATGCCAGGCTAAACATGTCATGTGTATAGTGCCTACCTATTAAACAACCACCATTCCTAGTTTCCAAAAATACACATACTATAAATACAGAACCATGTATATATCATAATCAATTAATATGATATATGAGATATGCATTTTTTGCGGTTTTGCATCACTCAACCCAAACAATTGGAGATGGGTTGGGGGACCAGTGTCGTGTAAAAACATTAATTAATACAAAAATAATAATGATAATAATAATATTTGCAAGTAATGTATAGAGAACAGGAATATAGGAATACATACCGCTGAAAAAGAATATAAACGCCTGGTCACTCTCTACCTGTCAATTCAACCACTGCCTCCTCCAGAAGCTCTTCCAGCAGCATCCCTTCAATTTCCTTTCCCAAAATACCCCTCTCGCCTCTAAAATTATCGCCCCACCCGTTCCCCACCACCTCCTTCCTCACCATCATCTCCACCACCAGGCTGTTGTCGTCCCCGCCAACGCACCACCCCTCGCCGGAAAACCATCCACCCATCCGCCGCCACACCTCCTCCACCATTCTCAACGACCCACCCTCCTCTGAAATCTCAACTAAGACTACATTTACGCAATCGAAAACGAGCTTTTGCATTGATCTCTTTTGCCTTCGTTTGGCCTCGTGCAGCATATCCTTACCGTTTAAGTCGATGTACTTGTCTCTTAATGATGGGTTGAGTGGGCTTTCGGGTGAGTGCCACCTGGCCAAAAACGAGTCGGGTTGAACATCGCCTTGGAGACCAGCCACGGTTAATAATGTCTCAACGAATAGACACCATTCTTGTTCTCCTTCGTCGGTTGTCAAGGATTCCTTAGCGGGATAGGATGAGGCAGTATCCATGCATGAATCTTCCCATGATAGAGTGCGGGCAATAGAGCCTATAGGTGGTGATTTGTCAATCAAGTTTGAACTAATTGGATTGAATGGCAACTCCATTCCTGAAATGATAGTTGGATAAAATATTAACGACCTAATTAAGTAGTGCAAGAGAAAAAAATTTAAAAATCAAAATGTACCATTTCGGTCAGGCATGACGTATTGGAGCACCACTTTTGGTGTATGTTGATACTCTTCAAAGGGTGGATCTAAGACAGATACTGGACTTGGCTGCTCCTGATTCTCGCTGGGATTGCCAGATGCAATAGGTTCTGGCACAGATAGCCGTGTCTGCAAAGGAAAAAATGTACACTATAAACTCTATTTTCTTTTTACTGGGAGGAAGTAGGTATATTTTTTATACTACGAAGTTGGAAATTTAGAGTATCGCAAATGATCTGACAATTAAAATTTCATAATACAAAAGTATAAAACATTAACATCCAGCAAATAGCAAGTTCAGACAGCACAGCAATAGCCAGAAGAAATGAAGTATAATTATTATACTCCTTTCAATTTTCAAGAATATTTTCTCAAATCTTTAATGTAGCAAAAACACAATACACTCCATCCCTCAGGAAAGAAGAGTTCAATTATCATCTCAATTAAATGCCGCAAGAATTACTCTTTAAAGACCTATAAGAGAATCTGAAAGATAGAGCATAGGAAGCCCAAAATGAATCACCTTGGCGTTAGGCCAAAAGTTAAGAAAGCAACATTAAAGGCATATCATATTACTAATCTTCACCCAAAAAGGTATCAACCAAGTGAATTAAAAGTTGAATCAATCACCAAAAGTAAGACAAAATTACCTCGGGTGAGATCATGTCCTGGTTGAAATTTAGATTTGAGGAAGATGCTTTATTTGATGAACAGTCGGGCCCTTTTTCAATTAGACTTTCCGTTTTATCATCGAACATTTCTCCAAAACAAGACCGTGTTTCATCTTTGGTTCCGAGTGCAGGAGATTTATCTTTACTACTCTTTTTGTTCCTTGAGAAGAACAAGCTCGACACTTTCCCTCTGAATGAAGATTTAACACCTCTTACCTTGGTGTCCTCCTTAGGAACTTCTAGTATGTCCTTTTCAGAAACAGAAACGTCTGCATTCAGCCCAGTTCCTAACTGAGTAGAAGATACAGGAACAGATTTTGACCTCGTCAGATTCCTTGTCGAGTTATCTACATTTCGATCCATCCTAAGTTCACTAGAAAGGAGAGGATTTGAGTTCTTAGGTTCATTATTGGAACTGTCTTCTTTCTTCGCCTCAGAAAGAGCAAGCATTTCACCCAATGTGCTCGAGCTTCTCCTAACATGTCTCTGTTCTGGACAACTCCCACTAGATGCCATCATGGCCCATCTTTCAGACAGACGTTTTTTAGCTTCTCTGCAGACCGATGATTCTGGAGAATAAGACGCTCTACTAAAAGACGAGGTAGAATATGGACTACCAAGCCTATTAGCACAATCCCAAGAGTGCCTAGATATAGGCGACATAAGTTCTGAATCACTGAGATTGCCAGCTGGATAATCAATTTCTGATTTATTGAACGAGCTTTCATCAGCTGCATAGCCATTAGAAAACACCGAAGAAATTAAAGTTTCATCTCGCTGATGCCTCCCAAGTTTTTCACGCATTTGCTGTGTGATAGCTTTTGCAACTTCTCGCGATTCCTGATTCTCGTCGTCTTCTACATCTTCGAAAAACTCTCCACTGTGTATCCTTGCTGACTGGGACTGTGGAGAGGCTACAGCTTTATCATCAAGTATTTTGCCCAAGCTTGGTTTGAGAACAACTATTCGAGTTGGTTGGGTGGGATTTTCGTAATTTTTCCAACTTGCAGGAGAGGAACCTTTTTCCAAATCATTCAACTGAATGGAGACACCTTTTTCCATGTGTTTGTCCTCCCCACTTTCAGCTCCAGTAAAGTTATAAGTGTCTGCCATCTTCGATGGTCTAAGGACAGTTATACGCTTTGTCTCTGGATGAGGAGAGATTGTCTGAAGATTGTAAAGTTGCTGAGACAATGCTGAATTCGGTTCTTGCAGACATTTAAGGAATAAATCTTTGTTGGAGTTCAACACTTCTAATGCATCTTGGAATTGCTTAGATTGACGAAGTTTTTCGTCCATAGATAGGCGTTTTGCTTCGACAAATTTCTGACGAACAAGAGCCATCTTTTTGGCGTTTGTAGTTTCATCATGTCTTCCCTTGCGTGTAGATTTCTGTGATTGCTGCCATATTTCGTAGACATCTTTGATTTCGTCTGGCTCAACGTAGTGAAAGAAACCATTATGTTGCTCCCAGTTACTCATAGGTATATCAGAATGACGTCGAGGATGACCTTTAAATAGGCTTCTTTTTGTTGATGAGTCAGGTTCCTGTTGTGGAAGGGCATCAAGCCCCATCAATTTGGCAACTAAATTAGGTGGACTGCGTCTGGAGTCCACTTCTTTGGACATCTCTTGTGCAATGAGCATCTTCATGGGCGTCACATTTGATTTTTTGTTTGAAAATGAGTTTGTAAGCTCAGATACAATCTGCAAGGCACACACCAGAATAACTTTAATATATTTAATGATTACCTCTGTAAAATATATAGAATAACTTGATCATAACTTTTTTTACCACTTTTTCTTCTAATTGATCAAGAGATGGACTCATCCTTGATACATCTGATCTGCTCCTGGAGACGGGGGAACCTGTGAATTAGTTGAAGCAATGTCATTTAACTATCTTATGTTACGATCTGCTTAAGAAAAATAACCGAAAACCGAACACCAATGCCCCAACATTCATTTATGTATACACAGAAGCAAATATAGCCACAGAATCCTTTTCTCGAAAGAATTGGTAAGGATATTAAAAACTTACTATAACAGAAAAAACACATTCGTAGGTTAAAATAACCCTCAAAAGAATTCTGCAACAAGAATTACTTGTCTAATGATTTGAACAATATAATGGCATGAGAACTTTAAAACTAAGCATGTAAAAACTCAAAAACAGAGAAAAAAAAGGCAATTAGATAGTGTGAGCACCATCGCGATGCGGTTTATCTGTAAGAAGCTTGTTTGCAGAAACCCCAACGTTCAATTCGAAGAGGTTCACCATTCTTCCCAAGCATCCTGGATATGTATTCTCAAAATTGTAATTTCTGCCATTCTGAGAAGTAGTATTCATCTCAATACCTGGTAAGGGACATTCAATTGGTTAAAATATGCAAACAAATCTGCAAAATACTTGATAAGAACAAAAATAAAAGCAAGAACAGGAAAAGATGAGAAAATTCGAAAAAGAAATATGCAGCGTTTAAGAAGCAGAAAATATTCCAATCACCGCCTCAAAAAAATACCCAACCACCCAAAAAATCAAAGAATTCCATTTGAAAAAAGAAATATGCAGCTTTTAAGAAGTAGAAAAGATTCCAATCACCGCCACAAAAAAATACCCAACCACCCAAAAAATCAAAGAATTCCATTAGAAAAAAGAAATATGCAGCTTTTAAGAAGTAGAAAAGATTCCAATCACGGCCACAAAAAAATACCCAACCACCCAAAAAATCAAAGAATTCCATTCAAAGGAGAATAAAAAATATTGTTAAAAGAATTTTGATGGGTAGGGAGAGAAGAGAGCAATTGAAAGCATACATAGATACCTAGAAAGCTAGAATACCAAATCTACACCAACAAAAATACTTTCCCCGATACAAGAAAAGAGAGAAGAAGGTGAAAAATTATGTAATCCTTGCAGCATCAGAAACAGTAAATGAGAGAGAAGACTGTGAGGCTGGTAATGGAAGATAAAAGACTTTCCTGTAAAAGACCAAATCAACAAACGCCAGGGTTTCCTAGATTAATGTGAAAAGAAAAGAAAAAAAGAAGGAAAAAGGAAAGGAGCAGGTGTAGGTGCAGGAAAGAAATAATGACAAAGCAACTTTGTACAAACTGCTGTGGGGCAGAAAGTTACAGTATGTTTAACATGAAAACTCGTATAAAAAATTTGTATTTCTCGACAACCCTGAAACTCCTCTTTTCTGAAATTTTTTTAATTTTTTTCTTAAAATTACAAAACGATGCACAAAAATCCTATCTTCATTAAGCTGGAAATAAAAGATCGGAATCTTCTTCAATCAATCTTCGCTAGACCTAACATTTAAGCCCTAATTACATCCGTTTCAGAAAACGTGTATATAACAAGCGAAAATCAGAATGTATGAAAATAAATGAGCTGTACCATTAAAGTTAACAAGATGCGTAAACTCTAATTAATTAAGCAAAAGCGAGCTAAAAACATCACTAAATACAAGAAATCAAACTTCGCATTAAGTCCAAAAAAAAAAAGGCAAATGACTTTACACAAAAAATCATTGGGGGAGAAAGCTGCAATTAGAAACAGACCTAAAAAGTAAATCAAAAGTTTAGACTCAGATTCCCCTTCTTACTTTACCTTCAGAAACCGAGATCGGAGGATAACCGTAGTAAAACCACCGGAGAGACTCCGAGAATCACCGCCGTACCGGAGAACTCACTCTCGATTCCAACCACCAACAATGCGAAGACGCTAAACGGCCGGAAAAATCTTCACTCTTTCAACACGAGAAAAACGGTGGTTCTAGATGCGTTAAAGCTAGGAAAAACGTTGAAGCCGCGGAAATCGGGCATTACGGTTGCAATGTCGCCGGAGATTCGCCGGAATTTCAGTGAAGAGAGAGAATTTTTGGTTTTCGTAGCCGTGTGAGCTTTTCTGCACCACCGACTCTCTGTCGGACTCGACCCGCTTTTGTTTTTTCTGATTTTTTTTCGGTTTCGATTACGTATATAACTTGGAAATGGAAAAATACAAAAAACGAATAAACAATAATGAAATGCAAAAAAATGTGAGAAATAAATTTGCTAGATTTTTTGCAGAATGGTCCTTGTGGTTTCGGGATATTTCGATTTGGACCCCCTGAATTAGTAAAAATAATCTATGTCATTATCTTTGCAATTATTTGAAGGTGACAAGTTTTATTGCTTGTATTGCTACATTTTGATCTTCAAATTGACCGTTACGATATTTACAGAAAGTAAATATGATTGTATTTTTTATAATAATGTGGGTTTAATTTTCGATATCTAAATATTTATTATTTTGATGTCGCGTGATCACGAAATTGGTGTTTTTAAGAGGAATTAAAGTAGCGAAAGTGGTGATTTGGAGGATTGTGGTAATCTAATGCGAAATTGAGACGTGGCATTAATAAATTATTTTCAAATGCTTAACGCTGAATATTTGTTCGATAGTCTTTTAACATATTGTCTGCGTCGTTAGCGTATTATCTGTCTGAATACATTAAGTATCGTAAGTGACAATATGTTAACGATTAATATGAATCTTTTCCAACGATTAATGTCGTGGAAAAAATCGTTTTATAGAATTGTTAACGCAAGATTTATATTGTTTAATTTCTTGTTATTTAAATACATACTAATTTAAATCAGTGTGGATAATACGTGGAAATTATAATTTGGATTGTAGTAATCTAAAGCGGGATTGAGCCGAGGTATTTATGAAATTGATTTACGTGAAATTGTACGAATTATTAATTATTTAAAAGAAAAGTTAAAATAGATAAAAGAGTTGGATAAAACACTAGTCCACGTTTAGAGAATTTGGCAATTTAAGAGTGTCACTAAACACACCCCAAAATTCTCTAAACATACCCCATAATTTTTAAGACAAAAATAGATATATGTAGAATGACTAAGTTACCCTATATAAATATGGGCTATTATTTGTCTTTTAAATTTTATTTACTTTGATTTTAGTCCTCTAAGTTTTGTTGTCACTTTAATGGGTCCTTTATTTTTTGTCCATCTAATTTTTTAAATTTTATACATGAAAAAATAATTGAAATTTTTTTAAAAATTAAATTAAAATATAAAAATAATAAATTTAAAATAATCAAATAAGCAAAAATCTAAAAAAATTTAAATTTAAATATTATAAAAATCAACGAAATCTTAGAAAATAAGTAAGTTAAGAAAAAAAATTAAAACTAAATAAAATATTAAAAATAAAATAAATCTCCAAAATTAATTAATTAAGTTTTTTTATTTAGGTTTACTGATTTTTTTTATTTAATTATTTTTTAGATATAGATGTTTTTTAAATATTTTACAAATTTTATTTAATTTTATCATTTTTTTTGTAATTTAATTTTTTTAAAATTTAGTTGATTTTTTAATATTTTTATTTTGTATTTAGCCTTTTTTATGATTTTGGAGATTTTTTTTTAAATTAATTTTTTGAATTTATTTATGTTTGAAAAAAAATAGTTGATTTTTTTATAATATATTTCTGAATTTATATAAAATTCTAAGAACTTTTTCATAAAAAATTACTGAATGCGAAAGAATCAAATAATTTTTTTAGGAGAAATATTCATGAGAAAATGAAAGGTAGGAAAGTGTTATTTTTCAATTTCAATAGAGGAAGGATATAATAGGAAAGAAATTGGGTGTGTTTAGTAATACAATTTAAATTTTAAATTTTATTGGGGTGTGCTTAACAAATGAGGTGTGTTTAGAGGATTTTGGGGTATGTTTAGTGGCACTCGCAATTTAAAGCTATGGTCCAAGACAATACATATCTTTTGTTTTTCTGATCACATTAACATTACTAATTACGTTTAAATCATGACCCTAACTTTAATTGGATTATTGATGTAGGCAGCGAGAGCTTATAATAAAGAAGATAAATACGAGAACACAAGAACACACTAATTCCGTTGATTCCTAAAATATTCGGAAAAGTGACAAACTCAAATTTCGTTGATTCTCACAAGAATACCGTAAAAGATATATATGAGACAAAACTCACATTTTTCATTAATCAATTCAACTCTCTTCTTACAATAATAATAAGAACATCTATTTATAATACTAAATTAACTTAGGGAACAAGAAATATTGTAATATCAAATCAAATCCTAAACATAAATAAATAATCTAATTATACATAAATATAATCATAAATATCTTTCAGTATCTTCATCCATATCTCCATCATTCTCCTCCTCTTGGAGAGGATTCACCCTCGAATCCTGTTGGTGCTCATTGTAACAGTGCGGAAACGAGCAGAAACATCCTTAAATTCACATAGCGAACAAATCATTATATCTGAAAATTCTGCCACTAAAACATCAATAATATCAAGCACAAAATATTGATCATCCTTCGCTAAATTCGTTGAGGAAAAGAAAACTTGATGAACATCTTCAATCACAAAAATATCTTCATCCATATGATTATACCCATATCCAAAATTATTTGCATCACCAAAACCAATCGAAATGTCAACATACTCGTTGAAAATTGATGGTTCATCATAATCACAATCTTCATCAGGATATACATCGAAAATTGGTGGCCCATCATATTCACCATGAAATATATGACCATAACCCAATAAATCGACATTTTGGCGGATCTGCGTATTATCATCTCCATACGTTGACTGTTCATCATGAAAAGTATCATAAACCGACTGAAATCTCGGAACCATCATCGAGAATCGTAACTGGTCTCTGATACCAACTGATGTAGGCAACGAGAGCATATAATAAAGAATATAAATACGAGAACACAAGAACACACTAATTCCGTTGATTTCTAGAATATCCGGAAAAGTGACAAACTCAAATTACGTTGATTCTCACAAGAATACCGTAAAAGAGATATATGAGACAAAACTCACATTTTTCATTAATCAATTCATCTCTCTTTTTACAATAATAAGAACATCTATTTATAATACTAAATTAACTTAGGGAACAAGAAATATTGTAATATCAAATCAAATCCTAAACATAAATAAATAATCTAATTATACCATAAATATAATCATAAATATCTTTCATTATCTTCATCCATATCTCCATCAATTACATTATGAATAATATAAATGTGATTACATATCTCTTGAAATAAATGTGATTTAAGAAAATGAATCAATTTTTCCCACAGTTGGAAGGTAATTTTAAAATCATCACATTTATTTTCTTTGAATGAGTTGATTACAGTTTTAGTCACTTTATAAATTTACTCCATAGAAAGTGATCACTTCTAATTTTGTGTCTCTTTTGTGTTTTTATTTAATTTATTTATAGAATGTTGTGCTCCAAGTTTGCACTTCTAATACAAATGATTTTTGTTTATATTTTGTGACAACACACACAACCAATCGACTCAATTTAGTTTGCAGGCTTTTTTTCCCTTAACATCACAATAAATAAATAAATTTATCCATTTGGAATTTCCTCTTAAAAAAGTTATCCATTTGATTTTTGTTTATATTTTGTGACAACATAAAACCGATTTTGAACCCATCTATTTTGAGTTTTTGACTGAAATTTTGTATTGAACCATATTGAAATCTGGTATGAATTGATAACGTAAATTCCATAAAACACATGAATGAATAATATGTTTTTTCATTTTATGATTAAATAATAAGTTAAAGAGGCACACTTGTATAAGATTGTCTCAGAAGTTAGACATTAATATTTTAACACTTTAAAAAAAATATGTATAATTTATACTAAACTATATCACATTTTATGAATGAAATCGTCTCATACGATTTTCGTGTAACTTCAAATTCAATAATTTGCTAACCACCTGTCTTGACATTAGATCGATACTTATATGTTTTTTTTTTTATATTTCATGCTTCTTAAATCTTTAACACATGGATTCAGAGTTATGATCTTTTGTTGAATACTTGTCCACATCGCATATCATTAATCCATATTACAAAACACGATAAATACTACTCCATCTGTCCTGGTGTAATTGTCTCGTTTCTTTTTGTTTTGTTTAAGGAATAATAATAAAATAATAAAAATAAAGGATAGTTTTGGGTATTGGGAGGGAGGAAAAATGGTAGGTGGAGTAATGAATGAAGTAATAAGAGTGACATTTTTTATAATATTGTGTGAAAAGTGAGGATAAAAACTATGGATAATGGAGTTACCTTTTTTCTTTTATGGAATGAAAAAACTATAATGAAACGGTCGTAAAAGGAAAATGAGACAATTATATTGAAATTGTGAGTATTTTTTTTAAATAAGTGATATGATTGGTGTCAGCATGTCCCATTTTTGTTATTGGGTCGACCGTTTTGTTGCTTTTTTTGGATTAGGTGTAAAATGGAGGTTGGAGTCGTAGGTGAAAAGTAAAAATATCAAATCAATCTCCCTCTCTCCAATAATATATATAGTTAACACTTTTTTATTTTTGATATGAACACAATAATTAAACACGAATCCGACTGGCTACTGTCCAGCCCCCAGACGCAAAAAGAAAATTACTCCCCCGCCCCGGGATAACATGCATTCTTATTCGAACACAAAAATTTAAAAATTTATTTTATTGATATTATTTAAATTAATTATAAAAATATTGTGAGTGTGTAAGTTTTGAGTGTTTTACCATTTTAAGAAATGTATACGTTATTATAGGACGGACCAAAAATAAAATAAAATTGTGCACATTATTACGGGATGGTGGGAGTATAAGTAATTAATTTTGAATAATGACTTTATTTTTCATTTAAAAAGGGTTTTTGCATAATGATTTGAGAGATTAAAAAGCATAATAAATCATCTTTAGATTCATATATATAATACAATATTTCTTGCTAAAATTTGTGTAAAATTATTTCACGGAAGGTATTATGTACAACGGTAAAAATTATCGATTTTTAAAAAAACAATTACTAATATTTTAATTTTCAACAAAAAAAAATCATATATTTTTTAAAAGAAATTATATTTAAACTATTGTGAAAGTTGATTTTAACCTAAAAAAATGATAACATATTTATTAAATAGTGATTCTTTTTCACCATCTATCTTCTGGATCATATATTATATGACAATCTTATAATAAGACTTGCTTGATTTTTTATTTTATTTTTTTCCTTCTTTTGTCAGCTTATTCTCTTTTGATCCCTTTGTTATAATTTACAATATAATGATGTTTGGGAATTTTTTGATAAATTCCTTATTATTGAATTTCATAATTTATTTTTATGTCCTATTGATTTTTTATTAATTAGAGTCAATTTTTATATTATGTAATAATTAGATTGTAAATATTTGGTGTAAATAATAAAAGAGGAGAAATATTTATTTATACGGTTGTTAATTGACTGAACCCTAAAATAATTCATTATTGTCATTGTATATACATTATTCTTTTAACAGAGAAAACAATTTATATGAAATCAATAAATACAATTGAATACTAACTCCTCTAATAAAAATAGTCAGTCTTTAACCCAAATAAAAAGACAGAGAATAGTAAAAGAAAAATCAAGTAATCTACTTATGTTATTCACTTCTACAATATATATGTGCATACTCCAAAAAAACCAAAGTCCACCTGACCACTGGGCTCCTCAATTGAGTGGGAGATCCAGGTTCGATTCCCTATGGAAACGAATTGGAGTATGGGAGTTATAAGGTGACTTGGTGAATTTGTAGATTGTTTGGGTGCTTGGTGTACTAATTACTAACATCTAACAACTAACTTTGTCCGATCAAAAAAAAAAAAAACAATAATCAAAACTCTAATGTGATCTTCGTGACTGTTTGCATGATCAATACATATCAAGTCTGAAATTACTTCAAAGATAATGCAAATTTGTCAAAACACCAAAAATAACAAATCCAAAACAACACTAATAACAATAAAACAGCAAATAAAATTGAGGAAAAAGCCATCAAGACTTAAAAAAATGAAGTGAAGGTTAGGAAAGTCACGCTGGGAGAATAAATTTAATCTTTATAAAAAAAAAAATGTGTAGTGATCATTAATATTTTTATTTTTACTGTTACAAATTGATGTCACACACAATTAATTCAAGGACCAAAGCAAATGAGGCAACTCCATAAAATGTAAGAATAAGATACCATTTTTTAACTCGGTATTTAGTTCAGGATCGACTAATTCGAGAGATCAAAATAAAAATGAGACATTTTTTATGAGGGAAAAATGAAAAACTACCCCCAACCATAATATTGGTTAGTGTAAAATCGAGAGATATATATGTCCGAGCGACAAACATTTGAGAAAGAGAGCCAACAAAATTAAACTCCCCGAAGAAATTATCTTACTCCATCATTGGGAGTGGAGTTGCTCTCAGTAAGAATCCATCCCATGATCTGGGTGTGAGTCAAATGCTTTGATAACTCGGTATCTGATTTAAGGACCAACTAATCTGCAGGACTAGAATTCATTGTTTCCTATGGGGTGCGACATTTGTGTACGCAGGTCGCGCTCGCACACAAGTTCACACCCCGAAGGAAATTTCGTCCATGATCTGATTTAAGGACCGACTAATCTGCAGGACTAGAATTCATTGTTTCCTTTGGGGTGCGACATTTGTGTACGCAGGTCGCGCTCGCACACAAGTTCACGCTCCGAAGGCAATTTCGTCCATGATTTGCACCCTCCCTGCGCGCCCGCGTGGAGGTTGGAGCATAATCAAGACAAATATTTATAACCCCCACATGAGGTGTTAGCTTTATACCCTTTCATTTTCTTTTCATTTTCCAATGTGGGATGAGAATTTCACCTATTCCCTCTTCCCCTTTTCCTACACAATTTCCAAGTTACAATTACACCATTTTCCATTCAAATTTCCAACAAGGTTCGAACCTGAGATTTAGAGAGGAGTACACTCTTAAATCTCAAGTCTACACCAATATGCTAATTCTTAGGGGTTTAAGAAGATACTTGTACTTATGAATGGGAGATACAAACATCATGTGAAAGATTAAATAAAGAGGTAAAAGAAATAAAAACAAATAAGAAGATGGGTTCCTCAATCTTCCCATGATTCATGATTGGATTTCGAAGGAATAAAGGGGGAGGTGATGATGAATTGATGATAACTGTGTTTAAATTTAGATTGAGTTCCAACGGGAGAGGGAACTTGGACGATTTAAAAAAATAAAAAAAAAAGATGTTAAATGAAATAAGCTCATGTTTTTCAAATCACGATAGAATGAATCCATCCAAACAATTATCAATAAAATTTATTTAGACAGATTTGCACGAGACTATTTCACATGAAGACGGAGTATAATTTGGGTATGACGTTTCATGCATGAGACTATCTCTCGTATATATATATATATGTATGTATATATATAATCACCAAATCCTTGCATCTAAATATGAATCAAGTATTTTGGCCCAGTTTGTTAAGAATCAAGTTGATAGTAAAATTAATCATGAATTAAGCAAGTATAATAAGACAATTAGACCTAAATTTATATCACAAACCAATAGAAATGTTGTATCATGTCAAGTGTTTTAGGTCTTTTGTCCATTTTTGTACAATGACAACTGGAACAATCTGCCAAAAATGTATTCAGATTAGGTACAGGGGGTTTCCATGCAAATCGTAGAATATTATTATAAATAGTTGTGTAACAATAATTTAATAATTAAATTATGATACTTTTTTTGTAAATGATGGTGCATAATTAGACATGTTGTGACATGGATCCACCTTAAACAATGTTTACCACTAGCTCATTTATCTGTATAAGGTGCTTTTTAATTAATTCACGAATCTTGAATGTAAGACGATTATAAATGTAGTTAATAACACATTCCAATTTCTACAACCGAGCTTTTTACAAATAGCAAGTTGTACTATTTTTAAAAATAAAATACGTGTACTAGAAAAATGTGACTTATTTCAACCCGACACACTTTTTTCTATTTTAATTGAATTTCTTCAATTTAATATTTGTTAAAATATTTTTTAGTGGTGTGATATGTATAATATATCATTTGTAGGTTATATCTAACCGAAAAATTTCACAAAAAAGTGAATTGAAGTTGAAATTTTTAATTTTTACCAATACAGATTACATTTTGTTTCAAAAGACAATAGTGTCAATTGAGATTTGTAAAAAAAAAAACCATCCCATGTAGAATACCACATCTTTAAAAAAGAAAAGAAAAACATTTATATAAATGTAATAAACAATCAATTTAATGAGTAGCTTTCTTACGATTAGACGTATAATCAAGTTATATGGGTTCACTTTTTTTGCTTAAAGATTCATCCTTGTTCTCAAACTCGACAACGAAACCATACCTCTTTTTTGTTTTCTACTCCTACAACGAGTTGAAGTATTTTTTTACGTGCTATTAATTACAATTGTTAATATTATAATGTTTTTTTGATAAGAAAAAGATTTCATTGATAATAGGCATGAGTAGTACCCAAGTGTACAATGATTTCGAATGATTTGGACAAAACTAACCAAGTATTTTCCTAGGCTCCAAGCTCCATTCATTAAACGTAACTTTATGTCTCCATGATCATTTTGTATCTATCCAGTTCCAAAGTTTTCTTTTAATTGTTAATATTATAATAATAATTAAATTATAAAAAAAACCATTACTCATTTTAAAACCGAATAATGTGGGAGACCATAATTATTGTTCACTAACAAGCCTCATTTAAAGGGCTATAGAATGACACAGCGCAAAAGTTAATTGTATATTAGTGAGTTTTTTATCGGATCGGAAACTTACACAAGACCACTTTTAAGTTACAAGCCTATACCACCAGTCCCGGATGAAAGGATTTCGTCATCTAAAAGTTCGAACTTGTAGAGATATGTGGAATTAATTCGTTTATTTAATTTCTTTGATACCAAAATTAATTATTAACTTTAATTACTGATCAACTAGATTTAATATAGCTAATTAAATATTCCATGAACATGGAATTGTACCTTTTTTTTTCCCAAAATTAATTAAGCTCACAGAATTGGTAAAAATCGATCTAAGAGGTTTAAACTCACTCCATGAATTCAAGTAGGGGTCACAATTCCTGACACAACAAAATAGCATGACATGAAAACGATACAAAAATTATGAGTTAGTGTTTAGTCTTATTGTGTTCGTGTCATTGTCGTATAAACATGATAAGAATACGAAATTTTTGTGTCGTGTCGTGTTAACCCAATAAATTTTTTAATTTTTTTTTTATTATACATATGACTTGATTTTTTATAATTTGATTAGAAATTTTGTACTTTTTATCGTGTAATATTGTATTAACATGTTACATGTACTACTGTGTTATATCGTGTCGTGTGATATTTCATCATGTCAAAATTTTAATATAAATGTTATTTCAAAATTCATTTTTTTTATCGTGTTGTGTCGTGTCGATATGTACAAAATTTTTTGTGTTTGTGTCGTGTCAGCACAGAGTCTTTGATAAGTTATCAATGTTTTTAGATAATAGAACTTATAAATTGTTACAATGTTTTTAGATATTCGACGACAAATTCTTGATAATTTGCCAGAGATATTTTTAAATTTTAAATTTTAAAAAGACTATGATTATATTTTAATTTTTGTTGTCGGACAGGGAAAGGATTGTAAGGACGTTACATAGTAACATTTAAATTATATTTTAAAAATTACTCTAACTATCGACCAATCACATGAATAAATAAGGATTAAACCTGAACTTAAATCCATCTGACAAGATTAAGGAACATGAAACTCTACTTTCCGACATTCCTGAATAAATGTGGTGAAATATTTATGGAACTCATAAATGATTAGTTTAGGTTTTGGTTTAAATCATTTTGAAAAAGCATCTTCAAAGAAAAAAAAAATCTTAATTTTACATATATGCATTATATTATGGTGATGAAAATTTAATGCTGTTATTATCGTGATGGAAAACGATCTATTATTATTATCAAAAAAAGAAATCAGATATGATTTTATTAAATTATTTATGAAATCATTTTTTCATATTTTCTAAACATTTATATAATTTTTGTTTTATTTAAATTTTTGATTTTCTCTAAATAAAATTCCTTAGCTGTTATATTTCATATATATAAGCTTTTATGGAATTTCATGTATAATTAATCCACAACGCAATGAACATATTGCTCAAACTAGTTATATTTATTTTATTAATTTATATCTTATAAATTAGTATAATTTTAATATTTTATGAATAAATATTTATTTTTAAAAATACAAAATTAGTAATGTATTATACTTTAAGGTTGTGTTTTTGGAACAACTTTCAAAAACCGGTTTGATCATATTTTCAAAACTTATTATCACAATGGAAAACGATCTATTATTATTATCAAAAAAAGAAATCAGATATGATACATAAAACGTGGATGATCATTTGGTCATATAGAAAATTTTGATATTTTGGCATTTATTTAATTTTTGATGCCCATAATTGTGATGCCTTAGCTGTTATATTGTGACATATATATAAGCTTGTATGGAATTTCATGTCTAATGACGCAATGAACATATTGCTCAACTAGTTAAGTTATCTATTAATTTATATCATTAGAATTGTCAATATGCCATCAATCACTATTAAAAATTAGTAATGTATTATACTAGGGTTGTGTTTTGAAACAATTAAAACTTTTCGATTTTCAAAACTTCCTCCCAAACTTTTTTAAAATAAATAATAATATTTTAAGTGTTTCAAAACACACCCTAATTACTACCAAGTACCAAACTGTTTTTAGCCTAGCTAGCTTTTCATTAAATTGGACTTTTAAAAATAAGTACTCCATAAAAGATAATGTTCATTTTCATTAATAATAATACATAAAAATAAAAAACACTCCATAATCTTCATTTTCACAATATTACATAAAATTTCATTACTTTTGGTCTCACACATACACACAATTCAACTCCTTTCTTTATTTTATATATAAAAATTTATAAAATTATCCCTCAAAACTAGAGCTGACAATTCGGGCCTCCCAGCCCAGTCCATCTGGTCAATTGATGTTCTTGGGCTAGGTCGGACCAACCTAAACTCTCATTGGGCCTGTCAAAATGTAGCCCAACTCAGCCTTACATAGGCTAGCAATGTCCAAATTTTTTTTTTTTTTATTAGATAAATATATATGAACTAAATTTAATTTTTTGAAGATAAAAAATTAGCATAAATTTTTTTATAGACATCTAAAGTCCTATCATAACATAAAAAATTGAGAGCAAATAAATATTTTTCTCACGCATAAGGATTGTGTTGAATCGAAACACATAATTTTAAAATAGATGTTCAAATGCTCCATATTAATAATCTATATTTGAAAATATAAATTTTAAATTAATATCCAATTAGATCAAAATTTTCAACAAGAACACATTTTTATAAAATATAAAGTTAATTTTTTTATTAAAATAGTAAATTATTTATTAAAAAATTAGAATGTCGGGCCAATTGGGCCGCCCATTAACCCACGGGCCAAATTGACCCAAGCCTATTAGGCCCACGGGTCACATGAGACGGGCCTAATATGCTCAAAATTTTTTGAGCCTATAATTTTATATTCCAATCTATATTTACCTTCGGGTTGGTTGGATCAGTCCATCGGGCTGGGCTTAATTTGTCAGCTCTACTCAAAACTCTACTAATTATTATATATTTTTTTAGCTTTTGTGCTCCTTTTAGGTTCATATTATCACGGAATGAAGGGAATATTTTTTTTTAAAAAATAAATTAATTACAATATAGTCACATACTCACATTGTTTGGGGTCAGTACTCATAGTGTACACCAAACACACAACTTTAATATAACAACATAAATTCTTGTTTATAAAACATCATTACAGCATGTGGAGAGACAATGATAAAATATGTTGAGTTGATTTAACATGAATCGGGTCTATGCTATGAATTTAAATTATTTGACCAATTTTTATTCATTTTAATATATTTTTCTAACCCATTAAACTTAATTGGTATTGTACTCTGAATATGTTTAAATACTTATGAATTAAAAATAAAATTTATAGCATGAATCAAGTTTTGACAATTTTTTGTCAAATATATTTAACCTAAAATTGAAATATGAAGTGAAATTTTATTCATTTATAAATTTAAATATAAAGTGAAATTATTTGTAAAGTGTAGCAATCGTTTTTTATTCATAAAGGAGCAGAGAAAGATTTTCGAAAGAGACGGGAAAATACTCTGTAGCATTAGAGATTAGCAGACGTTTGTTATGTACTCATTTGACCTCTTTTGCTGATTAATTTATATTTATATATTTATTGTCATAAACATGCACGTTTTGGCGTTATCCACAACTTTAGATTCCAATTCGAATGATGATAACTTTTAGTTTTAGCTAATTGAATTTAGATTTATTTTAAACCTCTGTTAGGAACAGAATGCAGATCCTTTTTATACAAATTGAATGGATTCAGTGAGGAGTGTTCATTTGGAGTTCTTTTTTTTTTTTTTAGGGGACAATACACTTCACGATTTAGGTCTCAAAATTATTTTTTCATATGATTTTGGTCCACCATTATGTTTATCGTTAAAGTCAGCTGCAGTTTTAATTCAACAACACAAGATTTTGGGACCAAAAAGTGTTGTTGAACTTAATAGATTCCATAACTTAAGGATCAAAATTGCATGAATTTTTTTTTATGGGACCAAAATGATGAGTATTGTGATCAAAATCGTGAGGTCTCGTATTTTGTGGGACCAAAAGTGAATTTTACTCGTTTATTTGCATCAGGAGCGAAGTAATTTTGGAATGAGATCACCTATTTCATAATTGGTATTTAACTTTGTATTGCATAATATGGATGGATGACAGTGGAATAATAAAAAATATCCAACGAACCACTATATCATAGGGTTCACGTGTTAAAAATCCAAAAGGGTAAAACACCAATGAAATACGAAAAGTGAAATAGGAGAATTCGAGTAATTTTGTAGTAGGTTTTATGGACAAATTAATATTTTCCCTACAGTAATAAACTTTTAATTGTTAATGTTTCCTTAAGTTATAATTATACTATAAGGGAATGCTACTCGATCTAGCTTCTGAATTTATTTATTTTATGTTTTTGAAAAAGGATATTAGCTACTGAATTTGAGTAATCCAATTTTATGAAGTAATAGAAAAAGGTTAAGTCTTATATGCATTATATATACCGTCACCGTACACTTATTGTACAGTTTAGAATTATGCAACTTGTTTTATTTGAAAGATGCAATTAATTTACACTGAATCGTGCAACTATTAATATGGAAAAATAGTTGCACGGTTCAGTGTAAACAAATTACATCTTTCAGTATAACGAGTTGCATGATTTTAAAAATGCACTATGAGTGCACGTTGCACCTGGATGCACATGAGATCCATTCATAGAAAAATCGACACATTTTATAAAATGACAGACTAAATAGTATACATCATGACAAAAAAATTGCCAAAGATACATGCACTCATCTATACCCACGTGTTACGCGAGATGTTCATAAAAATTAATTAATTATATATTGAATTCCTCGCAAAATTTTGCATTTATTGGATCTGCAATCGATTTTTGCTCATCACGAATCGTGATTACTGACATATATTATATCATTAGTACCGTCTTTAATTCCCAAGTGCAAAATCCTAAAATAAATACATATTTTTACTATTTATTATAAATCTCAAATTCAAATTTCTCTCGCACATTATAATCCCAAAACAAACATATTTGAATTTGGTATTTAACCACCTTGATGTTTTGAATGGGAGTTTTGGAAAAACAAGAGAAAAAGAGCAATAAGGCAGCCCTTGGTTCAAATTGTTCAATATGTGAATCTTCATCCCCATAGTAAAAGCAATATGTTCGAGGATGGCTTGTTCCAATGGTGATTACAATTTTAGTGTGTCGCCCTAATTTTGTAATAAAATGGATAACAAATGGTTTGTTGGTTAAAAAATAGTGGAATGATTGAGGAAAAATAATTATAAGAGGGGAGATAACAAATCAAAATGGGATAGCAATTAATTGATTTATAAGGTAGTTGTTTGGTCATCTTTTGTTCTCATTAACTATCATGATTAACCTAAACTCATTCTCATTCCAAATGAAAAACTTTTGACCAAATGCACCCTAAGTTTCATAGATTCATGTGCTCATCTTCTCAATGTACCTGATGCAGATGACAACAAAGTTTCCCACAACAACGAGGAGAACACATTAAATTCAGATAACAAAAAAACAACATCATTTTATTATTAATAATCCTAACAAAGAGAATCACCATAGTAATTTTCTATATCCCAATTCACCACCGTAATCATCAAAATATAATTCTCGGTCCGACGAACCCTCACTAACATGATCAAGCAACAAAGGACGACTTATGAGATTCAGATCTGGTGTTGTACAACACCCTCCTGTACACACACACATCATTGGATCACAGATGCACATGCACACATCCGTGCGGGTGTGTGTGATCCAATGGTGGAGATGGTGCACAGCACCCTCATGTACAACACTGAATCCCCTCCCCGATTTATGCCTTTCGAAAAAAAGGACGATATATGAATGTACTAAGTGGTGATTGAGGTAAAAAGTAATAATTAAACACACCTTCACAGAGAGGAGTAAAGCGTTCTTCAACAAAAGCTTCCTCCAGTCTTGAATTCTTCAACATTCAATGTATGAATCCCCGTTGAATTTCAGGTCACACGTCAGACATCTTTTCACGCATCGATTATTTTTGTTAAAAAAATTATTTTTTTACTTGTAGTGACTATAAAACGCTAGTTACATATTAATTAATTATCGATATAACATGTATATAAGGCATAATTCAAAACAAATATGGATTTCTCTAAGTCCATAACTGTTATGAATTAAGCAGTCGCGTGTCGCGCCAACCTCGAGACACAATTTTTTTTATTTCTATTTTTTATTCAATTAAAATTAATTTATTAGTTATAATTAATTAATTCCACACTAATTAAATGTATTACTACCTCCATCCCGGAAAAAATGTGCACACCTACTTTATTATCGAGTTTTTGTGAGCGAGTTGTTTATTAGTATTTTAAATGATAAAATAATTTTTAAAAAAGAGTATTATAGATCTACCTCTCATCTATTGCATGCATCTTTAAAAATTATTTTATTATTTCAAATACTAACAAAAAACTCGCTCGCAAAAATACGTGAAAACAGTAAACGTGCACGTTTCTTTGGGACGGAGAGAGTAATTGTTATTATTTGATTAATTTAAAAATATTAATTATCTAGTTTTAAAGTATTAGTTGTTTCATTGAAAAATATTATAGTTGTTTGGTCATAAAGTAATAGTTCATTAACTGAAAAGTATTAGTTATTTGTTATCAACAATATTAGTTCATCAATTGAAAAATATTAGTTCATTAATTGATAAGTATTAGTTCATCAATTGAAAAGTATTAATTTATCAATTGAAAAGTATTAGTTCATTCATTAAAAAATATTAGTTAGTTGGTTATAAAGTATTAGTTCATTAATTGAAGGGTCACAGATATAAAAGAGACCGTGCTTAGATTGGGGAAAAAACATTTAAATTTCATGTAAGTTTATTATTAATTAAAACTATATTAAATTGATCTTTAATATTATTTGAACACATATTTTTAGAGTGCTTAATATTATTTGTATCAAATTGATCTTTAATATTAATTAAAATATAAAATAATTACATATTCATACTTAATTAATTAATTATCTTAAATCATTAATATAATAAAAAATATAAACAAATTAAACAAATAAAAAAAAAATCACCAATCATCACCAATCATCACCAACCAACATCACCACTCAAATCCATCAATCCAAAATGTGGATTTAGCACCAATGACATCCAAAATGGCAATTCCATATACTCATTTCATGAATCTATTTGATTGTTATAGGTGTGTGAAAGTATTTTATATTTATATAATAAATTATTGTTTATACTTTATATAATTACAAAAATATTTCTGGCTAGATAAAATCATAAAATGAATAATTAACATAAATAATCGATACCAACTGTTTCTTCAATTCATTTTTCGTCTTATCCTTTATTTATATATATATATATATAAAGCTCTTGTTATAGTGCTTAAATAATCTCCCTACCAAAATAGAAAATCATGACTGATAAGTGATAATCATATTCAGAGTTACATTTTTTAGTTCAGTGGCAGGAATATAGAAACAATTATTACCAATTCGGCGGCAGGAATAGTTCAGTGACTACACAAACACGCACGAGAGATATGGAAAGTTGTGAATACGAATTTAGTTGGGTTTGATGTTTTGCCCAGAGAGGGTGATGGAATTTCTCTCTGCGTAGGGCGACTGTGCTAGATATTTCGTGGGTTTATGACGGATTTTATTCTTGATGTGTTACGAATTTCTTTAATCTGCCAAACATCTTTATAGGTTTAAATTGCATTGAATAAAATGCAAAGTCTCAATAATTACGTCCCAATGGAAGACATGCGGTACACCAATGGAAGACCCTCACTTGGGTTGGGTATTGATGAGCTTGCAGATCACTTCTTGGCCAGGATAGTAGGAAGACAATGGGAAACTAATGTGTGGCGCTGCCAGAAGCTCTCTCAGAGTAATGTCGTGGTGCATACGTTACAGCGTTTTTGGCAAGAACAGTCCTCAAAGAAATTATCCGGTGATGGATTAATAATATTTTAATTTACGTAGTTCATATTTTTACATATTTCTATTTTAATTTATGTCTTTCATTTTTTTTTACCAGCAAATAATGGTGTTCTTATACAATAGCAAGGTATATAATTTTTCTTCTTTTTTACATTGATGAATAACGATCCAATGGTCCAACAATATGTACGGCAGAATAACGTCGTAATCAACATTTGTATTTATATTTTTTTCTACTGCTTCTTTAAATTTTAATTTCATTGAATCATTAAATGCGTGTTTTGTTGCATAGCAAAGTGTCCAATAACTGGTGGTGCAGCCCGATCAGGCATTCAGAATCAAAATGGTTAATTTCTTTTATCATCTCATTTTCCTTGAATATTTATTATTTAAGTACCATATCTACAAACTTACTTAAATAAATATAAAAAATTTAAGTTGCAGGAGATAATGCTGGATTAGATTTAGAGTTAAGGCTTGGCCATCCAGGAAACTAAAGGTAAAATTAGTTGTTTCTATTTCTATATTTTCTTAAGTTTTCCCTAATTTATTTGGTTAGTTAAACATTTATCTTTCTAAATAATGGTTGTAGTACGTGCTAATCATGTGAAAATTGCAATAGTGAATTTTGAACTTTCCAAGATCGAAATGAACAGAAGGTGAAAAACTTCAATAAGAAACAATGAAAAAAAAAAGAGTAATTTAAAGCTCTGGTTGAACAAAATAAATATGGAGAACTTTATTCTTATTGTCTTACTTTTGAATGATGCATTGGAGTATTTATAGTACCAGTGGAAATATAGACAGAAAAAATTCTAGACTACATAGAAATTAACTAGATATTTAAGACTTTGAGGGAAACTAAGACACTCATTAAAGGTGACGTTTCTACATTAATTTAGAAGTTTCAAGAAATCAGCTTTAACTTTCAACAATCATGGTCTTCCGCAACCCACAAGGAACACTTCCCAAGTTGTTATATTTGAACATTACATCACACTGTAAAGATTTTTTTTTCTTCTATTTATGTGGGCGTATATCGATCGCATTATATTCTTTATAAAAAAACAGTCGCGTTATATTGCTATTGGTCAATTGATGGCATTTTTTTTATAATATTTAGAATGATGTAAGTGATTGATTCAAAATTAATTAACAAAAAAACAAAAAACTGCATCAAATTTGAATTAAAACTTGGCATTTATCACTCAAAAGTAGAAAAAGTCAGGACTTTTAAGTGCAATTAGTGATAAAATAAGTTTTATTTTTGTAATTATTTTAAAGATGTACGATGAAATTATTCTGCGCCCCTTAACTCCAATCATTGAAAGCAACAAAGAAAGATAACGGATAGCGAGAGCAGATCCACTTCCGAGAGCAGAATGTGATGTCATTGATGAGCTTATCCAAAGTATACTAATTATCCTTGAAGATAATACAATTTCTAAATTTCCACAAATTCCAAATCATATTTTGCCAAATAAAGCTCCTTATTTTGCAGTCTCACCATGCTCACACAAATCCAAAAAAATGGTCCTTAATGGTAGAAGAGTAGATATCGAACTCATAAATAGTCGGTTTAGGTAGATTGAATCATTTTGAGAATGTACCGCAATCTTAATTTTATGCATTATATTATGTTGAAAAATTAATGTTGTTATTATCATGATGGAGAACATATCTATTGTTATTATTAATAAAGAAGTCAGATATGATTATGTAAAACGGGGCAGTATTAGCCGAAGTGAGGTTCGGATGAGGGAATTCCGATTGTGAGTTGCATGACATTGGGTTTGTTGGGCACCCGTTCACGTTTGTCGGGTGCTGCATCTCACTCGTGTTCTGTCTGACCATTGTCTGCTGTTCATTTGACTGGTCTACGAAAACAAATAGGGGAGCGAGATTCAAGGCGTCGAAACTATTTCGATTCGAGGCTCACTGGCTCCAAGAGGAGGGTTGTCTGGGGGGATCGGGTTCTTCGCCATCTTTGGTCCTGTCAAGGGAGATTACGGGATGTGGGAGAGAGTTGGCCAGCTGGAGTGACAAAAGTTTTGGCGAAATCCCAAAGGAGTTATGAAAGGCAAAGGAAAGACTAGATAAACTACAGGTATCTCCCCAAACTCCTGAGGTGGTTATGGAGTCAAGAAGCTTGGAAAATAAGGTGTCGGCCCTGGTGAGAAAGGAGAAAGTGTTCTGGCTTCAACGATCCCGAGTGAGCTGGATGAGGGAAGGGGACCGAAATTCTAAATTTTTTCATAAGGTGGCTAGTGGAAGGAAAATGAGGAATACTATAGAGACAATTACTGATGAATTTGGGTCTGGCATAAGGATGAGGAGGATGTTCAGCAGGTCTTCATGGAGTACTTCTCAAAGCTTTTCACAACTAAGGGTAATCTGGAGATGAAGGAGGTTTTGGGAGCTGTTTCACATAAGCTGTCGGATGATATGAAGGATACGTTGGCCCAACCGTTCAAAGAGGAGGAGGTAACAAAAGCCCTTTTCCAAATGCACCCGGGCAAAGCCCCAGGTCCCGATGTAAGACTCATTACAGATAATGCGCTCCTGGCCTACGAAGTGTTCCACTACATGAAGAATAACAAGGCAAAAAGGCGTGGGTCGTATGCTTTCAAACTTGACATGAACAAAGCGTATGACAGGGTGGAGTGGTCCTTTTTAGAGGGTGTGATGCTGAAGATGGGGATTGGAGTGACAGCGGATAAGATTGCGAATTTGGCACGCAAACACGTCGAAGATTATGCTGCTGCAAATCGCCCAAGGTGCCACGACGATCAGAAGTGAAGAGATGGACTCCTCCAAGCTTAACATTAATGCTGCATGCAAGCTTAACATTGGTTGTGTGCTTCGTAATGCAGTGGGTGAAGTCGGAGGTTATAAACGAATCTATTTCGGTAAAACCCAAGCTGAAAAACCCAAGCTGTACTTAGTGGAGTGAGATTGGCGCTAGAGAAAGTCTTAGCTGTTATAGACTTATAGTATGACATGCATATAAACTTGCATGGAATTTCATGTACAATGACGCAATGAACATATTGTTTGACTAGTTAAGTTGTATATTAATTATATAATTAGAATGCCAATATGCCATTAATCATTATTAAAAAAAGTATGTATTATACTATGTACTACCAAGCACCAAACTGTTTTTAAGCTAGCTTTTCATTAAATTGGACTTTTATAAGTTATTAAATAAGTAGATTTTAATTTTTTAAAATTTAATTACAAATCAATCACATTGTTTGGGGTCCGTAGTCAGCATACCAAACACACAACTTTAGATACCAGCACAAATTCTTGTTTATAAAACATCATTACAGCATGTGGAGTGGCAATGATAAAACATATTTAACCTTTAAAATTGAAATATGAAGTGAGATTTTAGTCATTTATAAAATTAAGGAGTTTTATCAATTCAGGTCCTGAAAGATGGTAAAGTTATCAATTTAAGACCTGAAAGATTTTTTCTATCGATTCAAGGTCTGGAAGATAGAAAACTATCAATCCAGGGCCTAAAAGATAGAAACTATCAATTCGAGGCTTATAATTTTTAAGGCCATGTTTGGCACTAAAACCCTAAACCCTGAACACTAAACCCTAAATCCTAAACGATGAACCCTAAACCTTGAACCATGAACCGTAAACCCCTCTGAACCGTAAACCTTGAACCGTAAACCCTAAAAATAAAAAAAATAAGAACATGAAATAAGAATATGAAATATAAGTGTCAAACATGACCTTAAAATGTATGAGCCTCAAATTGATAATTTTTATCTTTCAGGTCCTGAATCGATAGTTTTCTATCTTCTAGGCCTTAAATCGATAAGAAAAATCTTTAAGACCTTAAATTGATAATTTTGTCATCTTTCATGCCCTGAATTGACATTTTTTCTAAAATTAAATATAAAGTGAAATCATTTGTAAAGTGTACCAATAATAATTTTTTATTCATAAAGGAGCAGAGAAAGATTTCGAAAGAGACAGGAAAATACTCTGTAGCAATAGAGATTAGCGGACTTTTGTTATGTACTCATTTGGCCTCTTTTGCTGATTAGTTTATAATTTATATATATATTGGCATAAACATGCACGATATGTCGTTATCCACAACTTAGATTCCAATTCCAATGATGATAACTTTGAGAAGGTATTGTGTGGATCACTTTCATCGTACATCACTATTATTATTGTTGATAAAGAACTCATTTGTACCACATATTATGCGAGATGTTCACAAAAATTTATTTATTATATATTAGATTTCATCGCAAAATGTTGAATTCATTGGATCTGCAATCGGTTTTTGCTAGTTACAAAACCGTCGCAAATCATGATTTCTCTCGCACAGTATTCCCAAAACAAACATATTCGAATTTGGTATTTAACCACATTGATGTTTCGAATGGGAGTTTTGGAAAAAAACAAGACAAAAAGAGCACTAAGGCAACGCCTGGTTCAACTTTTTCAATGTGAATAATAATGGATATCTATTTATCGTTTACGTCCCCATAATGAAATAGTGAAATGATTGAAGAAAAAATATTACAGCACGGGAGATAGCTAATCAAAAGGGGTAATGATTAACTGATTTAGGGGTAATGGTAGTTGTTTGGTCATCTTTTGTTCTCATTAACTATCATGATTAGCCTAAACTCATTCTCATTCTCATCCCCATTTAAAAACTTTTAACCAAACGCTAGCTAAGTTTCATAGATTGCTGTGCTCATCATCTCAATGTACCCGATGCAGATGACAACAAAGTTTCCCACAACAACGAAGAGAACACATTAAACTCAGATAACAAAGAAGCAACATCATTTATTATTAACAATCCTAGCAACGAGAATCACCATAATAATTTTTTGTATCCCAATTCATCACCATAACCATCAAAATATAATTCTCGGACAGGGGAATCCTCACTAACATGATCAAGCAACAAAGGACGATTTATGAATGTACTAAGCGGTGATTGAGGTAAAAAGTAACGGTTAAACGCACCTTCGCAGAAAGGAGTAAAGGGTTCTTCAACAGAAGCTTCCTCCAGTCTTGAAACAGAACATAACCTGTTTTTGTTTTCAGGAAATTGCAAAGGGTGAAAAACTGATGGATAATCGTCCGGAGCTGATATGCAGTTCCACCAAATTTTGCTTAAAGGCTTTCCATCCCAAATCTTCTTGTTAAGCCAATCGTCATCTCTGTACGATACATTTTTGTCTTCTCCCAGAGTGATACATTTTGGAGCATAGGATAAAGCTAGAGGAAATTGTTCTGGCTCTCCCATTTCACAATTCACATCATTGAATTCTGGTCCAAAATCGGGCATCAAACAGGCGTTAGACCTATAATTTGGCACGCACTCTAGATTATAAGCTGATGATATGGATGAGTTGACATTCCAAGAGTTGTCAAATCTGGTACACAACTTTTTCTCAGTACCATGATCAACAATGGATGAGTTAAGTCTATCTTGCCCCAATTCTTTGTCCCATTCCAGCAAGAGTCTATACGGTTTCCTTTGATGCTCACTTACTGAACCAAATTCTTCCAGATCATTGAGATGAGAAGAACTTGAATATCTATAGCTTTCAAATGGTAAGCAGAGAGAATTTCTGTATTTATGACTCTCTGAATTTTTATCAGGATCAATGAATTCGTCCAGAAGATGATTTTCTCTAAGATGATTGGACGAGAATCCAGGAATAAATTTATCCTGCTCCGTTAGTACAATATCACTCCATCTTCCAGAACAAGCTTTTGGGAGATCATTGCCATCAAGTCTGTTTTCCAGATCATTAGACTTGCTAACTGTTGGGGATTTACAACTGGTAAGAGTATCTTGTTTTGACGAATCCTGCAAATAAACTAAAATCAGAAACAAACTAAAGGAAACGAATTAAGCCTTGGTAGAGAAGTTAAAGAATCATACTTTATTTTCATTGCCCTTGGGGTACAGCCGGGAAAGGAGGAAAAGAACCAAATCAAACCTGAATGTAAACTTAAATCACACAAGGAAAACAATTTGTGGAGTATTATGCTACAAAAGATGGTATGCGTATCTGACCCCTTAGGATGGAGCTTCTCGACTTCAGACAATGAACTATGAGCCCACTGGCGTAATCTCTGTCTCTTTGCAGAAAAGATTCCATTCCCACTGCATTCATTCTCTGGACATGGTAAATCAGAACTACAATAATTAAGAGTATAATCGAAAAATTAGCAACTACACCTAGCATGTATGTGTAGGATTAAATATCAGATAGGCTACAGTCAGACTATATCAGAAAACCAGAACAAACAAAAAACACAGAAATGATAAATAATCTGAAATTTACATTTTATGGACAATGTAGATGCCATAAGTAAAATGTCCTGAAGAAAATTCATGGATATGAACTAAGTTGATAATCAACTATTAAAATATGAATTGATAACAAGATCCAACTATTTATAACCACTAAAACTAATTCATTAGTTCTAAGCATCGCTCAACAGTTATGTAGACTGCATAAGAAAGATTAAAGAGCTTCTAAAGTATAACCAACTACTTGGTGTTAACATGTCCAGCCCCATTAACTGCAAGAATATACTTAGAATTAAGATGCCAAATCACAGAGCTAACCTGCTTTCTCCGATGCTTTGTTAAGTGGCGAGGAGAACAGACTTTGTCCAACAGGTGTAACATTCTGAGACAGCAACGAAGACCTCTTTTTGATTTGTTTAGTTAGCTCTGCATCAATTCATACTTTAACTGGAATGAAATAACTAAAGCCACATGTAAGAATTTGTTCACAAGTTCTTTGGTCACAAATAACAAACCTTTACGTCTTATCTGATCTGATTCATCGGATTTACTGGCACGAGGTGAATGAAACAGATTATGATCAGATTGCCCTGCTCCTTCTCTAGAAACAGAAAAGTTGAGGTCTTCTGTGCTTGGTTTAAGCTTGGCAGAAGCACTACTAGTCTCTGCAAATTACATTCAGTGAACAATATTAGAATTGACAACCAATTATGTTCCATTAAAGGTTCATTCTGTTTCATGTGAACTACAATTACTTCAATACTAATGTTACAGGTTTTTTGGGTCCCAAAAGACACATCAGTTTTGCAAGCCACTAAGAAAATCAACAAATGCATTTATGGTTGCAGTCAAACATATTAACTCTACCAAGATAATTGATTATCGAATTCTTCTGGTCATTCTCCTCACGCTGTGCACGAGAACGATCACGACCAGCACCACTTTTCATGTTTTTAAAATATGCATATTCAGAGGTCTTGGGTACACCACCTAAAACACACACAAACACAAAGAACGGTGTTATCAACTACGAATCTTACGAAGAAACATAGTCAAGACGATATAATAAGCACTAACCGATAAGAAAACATTAATAGAAACTAGCAGTCAGCAATTAACGAGAAATACCAACATTTTGAAGACTGAATTGCTTCACATTCTTCGGAAGAAGCAACAGGGGCATCATCCCTTCCAGTATCCTCAAATCTCACTCTCTTTGCGTTCCTTGCGTCTACGAAATAAACGAAAATCGCCATAATCATACAAATCAATAGTACCAATTCACTTTTCATGTATACTAAAATTATGTTCCAAGTTTAAAAAGAAAGATCCAGATCAACTAAAAACTGAGCGAAAATTAAAAAATGAAACGGAACAAATATTTCTCGAAAGAGATTGTGATACCATATGGCTTCTCGAAGCCCCGATTTCGAGAGAGGTCTCCGATTGGGCATTTAATAGTTGATCTGAGTCTTCGTTTCATTGTGATGCAACATTCTGAAACTTCATTAAACCCTAATTTGTCGAGGTAAATTGATTTCAGAGGAAATGATTTAGGCGCCAAATGGGCAAGTGATGTGAGAACGTGCTATACGTGTAAAAATTTCTTCGAGAAATTTGAGTCAAAATTTGAAAATTATTATGAACTGTTAAATGCCCCTTTTTAAGTCGGGGTTTTTGTTCGAAAAAAAAAAGTCGGGGTTAAAAAATTGGGTATTTAATCAGGGTAAATGCCCCTTTAAGTAAAAAAAAATTGGGCAACAAAAAAAAAAAAAAAAAAAACTACATAATTTTATTTTAAGAAATGAGAATATTCTTTTTCTATTTTTCCTTTTACCAAAATATTGTACTCCTACGTAAAAGTCGTAGGGTGTATTTTCAAGTTATACGAAATTGCTTTTACAATTAATTTTATTCAAAAGTTGTGAGATATAACTTTGAAAGAAAAAATTATTATAATTTGAAAACACACTCCTATTTTCAAATTGTAAAACACGTTTCTTCCTTCACCCTCAATTCTACAACCAACATCAATCGATCAAATCATCGATATTGATTTTTCATCTGAGATCAATACTCGTTGTTGCGCGATCAATTCTACGACTACCCTAAATCGTGTCCAATGTCACTCCTAATTTGTGCCGAACATTATTCTCCTTGAATCTTCCAGATTGATGAGAAAGGAAAATTTATAAAGATAGTTTACGATGAAATGATTGAGTGAACAAAAGAATAAGTCTTGTATGCACCCACTTGTACTGTGCACTTATAGTGTATTTTAAAATCATGCAACTTGTTATATTAAAAGACACATCGTACAACTATTTTTCCATATTTAATAGTTGCACGATTCTGTATAAATAAATTGTGCCTTCAGTAAAACAAATTGCATGCAGGGCCGCGCTTTTAATGAGGCGGACGAGTCGACCGACTCAGGCCCGAGAATTTTGCGATTTTTTAGGGGCCCAAAATTATATATGCATATATATATATATTTATATAAAAGTTTGTAAAAAAATAATACTGATGTTGTCTGACTCAAATGGTAAAGGCTCCCTGATGTTTTCTGTGAGGTTGGAGGTTCGATCCCTCATAAGGTCTCCAACATATAATAATTTTTTATTACTGAAATTTTTAAAAATAAGGCCCAAGTAGTGGCCCTTTACATTAATCAAGGCCTTCGATCCCTCATAAGGCCTCCAACATATTATAATTTTTTATTACTGAAATTTTAAAAAATAAGGACCAAGTAGTGGCCCTTTACATTAATCAAGGCCTTATGCACATTAAACAGGTATTTTATTATTATGAGTTTATAATACACCCTTTTTGTTCTTTTACTTGTATAATATGATTGAAAGTTTAAAATATATTGAATTTTATATTTTTTGTTGATTAATATTTTACTAGTGTCATGCTACATATGGATATCAAAAGAGGAAAAAAAAAGGCAGAATTGAAGATTTAACAAAAAGTCAAGCCGGTGATATCAATAAATATTTTAATTCAAATAAACAAATAGCCGTAAAGAAAAATAATGAAGCTGAGAATTTGTTGGATAAAGAAGAAGATGAAAAATTGGAAGAAGAAAATTTGAAAGACGATAATTTTACTTTACTCGACTCAGGCTCTATAATTTCTAAGATCGACCCTGATTTCATGGTTCTAAAATACACTATAAGCGCATGGTGTATTTGGATACACATGAGACTCGTTCGTTAACAAAAAAAAGTCAAATGTACGTGACAGCTAGTCACTTTTAGGTTGCTCTTGCTTGCATGACAACATTGCAACTAACTTCACTATTTTCATCAAATGAAATCAAGTTGGTACCAATTTTTCCAAATATGCTTGAATTTCACAATCATGAATTGTGCATGAGCTGCAGCCGTGAATGGTCATAGAGAGTGTGGTAGCAAGAGATCTCGATTTTTTTTCATTTTTATACGTTAAAAATTACTGATAATGCTTCATCAAAATCCCTATTTTGAACTTGAAATTTTTTATTTCACCCACGTCAATTTTTTTTTAATACCCACTTTCATATTTTTCATACTTTTGACAACAAACTATCCTAAAAAATGGTTAATAAAAGAGTGGAAAAAGTTGGTGTTATGTGTTAAAATAAATATTTTAATAAGAGTAATATCATATTTTCATGTCAATGGGTAGAATATATTTTTTGAAGTTGAAAATTAATATTTCAAGTTTTCCCCCTTAAAATTAAGATGGGTCCTAAAGGGTACTATGTGATCTTCCAATCGAGAGAGAGATTTTAAAAGCGATTTCACATTTCTACGGATCAGAGAAGTGTTAAGCATATAGTCTAACGAACATGATTGCATCCAAAGTGCCCGAGCCTCGTGAACCGGACATATTACAACGCATACTCAAAGACGATCATCTCCTGTATAACACATTGTTGTGCATGAGGGTAACCCTTAGATCATTCTTCCTCCCTAAAAAAATATGTAGAAAATTCTCTATCCAAAATTATTTGGATTAAAAAAGTTTAGGTGGCAGTTCGTAATCAAAGGAAAAAAAAAAATTATATATGTGACAATTATCTGTATTAATGACCTGCTGCAGGAGGTAAATGGTCAATTTAAAAAAATTTTTTGATAATTTATAGAATCAAAATCAAAAGTCAAAATAATTCAGATCAATTTCAAAACGAAGCAAAATTACTGGACTACAAATGAGATAAATGAAGAATGCTAAGAGAATAACATATGGCATAAATTATTTAATTTTTGGGTAAGACTCTTTAGAATCAGATTTATATAAGAACTCTATTAATAAACAATATCACTATTCAATTAATTTTTTTTAAAACATTAATAATATTTATATATAACAAAGTAGAGTTTGTGAATAATAGTGATAATATATATACATAACAGTTATATTGAATAAATACCACATATATGAAAAAAAAAACACACATATATCTATAGGCTCTCTTTTTAGAAGGTAAACATAAAAAATCTTTTATACTCATTTTCTCTACCACTTTACTAATATTTTTCCTTTAAATAGTGATATTTTACATTAAAATATGAGATCGAAATTGACTTGAGTGTCCCTGTGTCGGGGTTGTCTTTTGCAGGTATACAGACCGAGTTCGAGCCATATATAAGATCAGAATTGACTTGAACGTCAGAGTTTCCGCTTTCAAAGCCCTTGCATTGGGGGTGTCTTTTGCGGGTCCACGAATCGAGTGGAGAAAATAAAGACCCGCATCATATGTATATATAGAATAAGATATTCACAATATATTATACTCTCTCCGTCCCAATCTTTAAGGCACTCTTTCCATTTTTTTGGTCCCAAATGAACGTTTCCTAAAATGGACATACTCATTTTATCACATAAAATACTAATAAATAATTTTTTCTATTCCAACTACACATCACTTTATCACATACAATACTCATAAACAACTATTTATATTCCTAACACTTTATCACTATTCCCAAAAAAAATTACGAACAGTAAGAGTTTCTTAAAGAATTAGATGGAGGGAATAGCTATATATGTGTATTATTACATAATTACAACTTAAATAAGAACAAAGTACATAGATCACATTATCCACAACAAATGGATACGGAGCCAGGTGGCAGTACCCAAGTGGCTGAATAAACAGCACAGATCCTCTTAGAACGATCATAGTCCATTAAAAAATGGTAAACAAATAAATCTCTTTGTCCCTTATTTTTCTGAATTTTAATATAGCCATTTTCGCATCTGAAAATCAAGAATTAAATCAAAAACTGGTTCATCATCACCGTAATTAGAAATGGCGAGTTGCAGCATGACATCCGCTGCATGTGGATTTGTGGTGGCACCAAATGTGGCTTCCTCCACCGCCGCCGCCAAGACCGCCGTGGCCTTCTTTCCTTCCAAAAAAATCAGCCACTCAAGGCTAGTTGTCAGGGCGGCGGATGAGGCGGGGCCCGCCACCGATGCACCTCCGGCCGAAGCACCTAAAGCGGCCAAGCCGCCACCAGTTGGCCCACCCAGAGGCTCAAAGGTGAATAATTGTTTTTATCAATTTGGAATTAATTGCCTTAAAGTTTAATTTACTAAATTATGTTGTGAATAATACCGTAGAGAATAATTAACCCTGGAGATTGAAGGTGGTCTTTTTTATATATTATTATGCCTTGTTAAATACACACCGTTCATTTATGCGTAGATAAGAATGTAAGGATGCCCCTAGTTAATTTGGCTTTTAATGGTATTAGTGTTTTCGCTAAATAGTATTAGTATTTTCACTCAATAATATTAGTTTGTACTTTTGTATACATTGAATAATACTCCCCCTCTGTTTATGAATTTTATTCCCATTTTTTTTTGGCGCGAAATTTAAGAAAAAAATAGATAAAGTAAAGGTATTATAAGGGTATTGTAGGGTTCACTTATAGATAAAATGATTATTTGTGAGTAAAGTATAATGATAATTGAAGTAATTAAGTGATAGTTAAAAGATAAAAATAAAATGTTTGTTTTCATAAAATGTATGAAAATAGATTTGTGGACAAACAAATAAGAAAAATGGGAATAGATTTGATGGATGAAGGAAATATTAATTTTTCACTGAATTACAATGATAATTAATCGGTATTAATAGATTTTATTGAATAATATTAATTATAAACTAAATTAACTGAACAAATCAGGTAAATTGTGATATATAGGTAACTATTTGCACCCCAAACTGTAAAACACCATCATCATTTGGTCAAACATGCTATTCTTAGAAAGACTATCAGCCAAAGTGCAACTAGTATGTTATTATCTAGTATGTTATTATAAAAAAAATCAACTTTTAATAACAATAATTTATGTCATTAAAATTTCTCAAGCTAAATTTTTTTAATAATAGAAGATGATCTTAATGATAGGATCCTCTCATTAAAGATTATTTTATATTATTAAAGACTTTTAACTAAATAAATTTCAATGACATGATTGTTGTTATTAGAGGATTATTTTCTTGTAATGATAAAAATATATGTCGTTAATTAAACTATCAAAAAATAAAATAATTAATTCAAGTAATTCTTTTTGAAATAACAGTAATTAATCTATATATTCATAACATTGTGGGAATGAACGCAGGTGAAAATTCTAAGAAGGGAATCGTACTGGTACAAGGGTACCGGCTCGGTTGTAGCTGTTGATCAGGTGAGTTTACCCCGACTAAGATTAAGTCTTGTGTGTATTCAGATGCACCGTATATTTATATTGTTATTTAAAAACATGTAACTTGTTATATTGAAATATACAACTTATTTACACTGAACCGTGCAATTATTAATATGAAAAAATAGTTATATGATTCAGTGTAAATAAATTGCATATTTAATATAATAAGTTGCATGTTTTTAAAATACATTATGAATGTACGGTGCACCTGGATGTATATGTTTCTAAATGGTTTATATATGTATTATTATTTCAAAACAATAACAATAATAATAATAATAGTAGTAGTATATAATAGAGTAGGTCCAGTGTGAAAATTTTCATGTATGAAAATCTATAAAATTGCATTAAATCAATCATTTATATCCTAAACACTAAATAATGAATCCTAAATTATGATCTATTCAGGCCGAGTGAACCCTAAACAATTTGGGCCGAGTGAATTATGAATCATTCAATTTTGTCTTACCTTTACCAATTACAGAATTTGATTATAAATTAAAAAAATTTTATGTATAAAAATGTTCATACTAAAATTTATCCATATAATAATGTGATTGGACATTTATGCAGGACCCGAAGACTCGTTACCCAGTGGTAGTGAGATTTAACAAAGTGAACTACGCAAATGTATCAACAAACAACTATGCTTTGGATGAAGTGGAATTGGTTGCATGATCTCATCTTCTTAATTAATTAATTTCAATCTTGTATTAATTCCAATCTTTATTACTCATCACATTCTCTCTCTCAATCTATCATCTGTGTGTATCAATCATAATACACTTGTAGCCAAGTATGATCAAACTCATGTTTTTGTGTATTCGGATTCTAAATGCAGCCACCATTTAATTTCATATAAAATTAAAAAAAAATCATATAAGACGGTTTTATATATGAGACAGGTTACAAACTAATACAAATCAACACTCATCACTTTTAAAGTATTAAAATGTCATGCCTAAATTTATACCCGTCCCACCGTGAAACCATTGCACGTAATTGTAATTGTGCCTAAAAAATTCCGCCCCCATTTTAAAATTATATAATTTGTTATATTGAAAGATGTAATTTGTTTACACTGAACCATACAACTATTAATATGGAACAATAATTACACGGTTTGGAATAATTTGTAATTTTTTAATATATCAAGTTAGATAATTTAAAAAATGCATCGGTGCACCTGAACACGCATAAAATCCACTCATATTTATTATAATTAACTACTTCCGTCTCTTATTAAGTTTCCCATTTGCTCTTTGTACATGAATCTTCTATATACTATTTGTGAATCTCTCCAAATGCATGTGGTGCTTCTATTTCAAATCCTTGCAATTCTGTGAGATTATTTATAGTAACTTATTTTTATAGTTTATTAAATAATTTTTTTTGTTGTATATTTAAAACTTCTGAAATTAAGCATGTGGAAATTAAGGAAGGAAATTAAGCATAGATTAAGCCGAATTTATTTCGAGAAGTTATTTTTAGGAAAATTAAGCATGAAGTACAATTTTACTTTATTCTGAATTTTTAAAATGAATAATTATTACATTGTGGTATTAATATCTACATGACCCCAATGTTACACGTGCAACTAAATACTACTATCCTGTTTAAAAAAAAATTAAATACTAATTATTTTGCATTAATGATTTTTATTAATGGTTGGTGCTAATTATATGTCTAATCTTTAATTGTTACAAACTAATCTACCTATAAATATAGGCCTCACATTATTTTTTTCATTCACTCATCATTCCGATTAACTAACTATTCTCTTTAATTTACATATTCTCAACGTAATAATTTTTTTACAAGTTTTTTTTTATTTGAGAAAATTGTTTATTCTACAAAATGTCTTTATTTTCTTGAATATTTATAGTTTATTACATAATTTTTGTTGTTGTATATATATATATATATATTTGTAGGTAATAGATTTAAAATTTGCCCCCATCAATACTATTAATCCTGAAAAAGAGACTTGGACCTTAAAGGTTAAAATCATGCGTTCATGGATGATGGTGTCTCGAGAATTTAAGAAAAAAATTTAACTACGAGTTAATTTTAATTGATGAGAATGTAAGTAATTATATTATTCTAAAAAAATATTTTTTATAATTATATTTAACAAAAAATAATGCTAGATTTTTTTTGACGCTTTATATTAACTATGCTAATTTATATTTCTCATGTATATTATGTAGGTCCTTAATCTAAAGCATGGCGTTGAAGTTTCTGTATGGAGGGTGAATAGACTTAAAAATCCTTTTTCGCTATTGATCATGAAAGCAGATAGCCCGATCAGAGGCGAGTGAATCGATTGGTCGATAACTAACTTATCGAACGCCGTAGCCCGATCAGGCCAGAACTATCGATTAACTCGATGTGTATGAAAGCTTAAGTTTTACCCGTGAAAACCAGGCTTGTATAAATCGATTCCAAGTTTTATCTTTTTTTAATCGATGTCGAATCAACCGACGATCGAAGTTTGGTGTCATTCGATCTTAACTTAGAATGTATGCTTTTAAGATTGTATATGCGAGAGCAAAGCTTAATCAAAGCAAAGAAGGCACACAAGATTTATAGTGGTTTCTGACAAACCAGCCCTACATCCACTCTTCCCTTTCACAAGGGGCACCAACTTAACCGACTTTAACCGACCGGATTTAGATTAGCCGTGTTAGTCCAACACAAGACACCAACAGATGTTTTAAGAGTTCTCACTAACCGATCCCGTAAATCAAGATTAGAAACCCTGGATCGAATCTTCTAAACAACTTATCCTAACTTGGGGTTTGGGTAAGATTGTTGAGGTTCCAACTATGAAATCTTTTCACAGATATAAAGCGACTGATAAATAGATGAAAAGATTTCTTGCTAAGAACTTATGGGATGAACACAATATAAAATAAGCTTGTTGTTGTGTTCTTCGTATGAAATCATCGACTATAGTTTGAGCTTCTTGATTATGTTGTTTGTCCCAAAGATTTCGTGTTTTCACTCAAAGTGTGATCCCATATTTATAGACCTTGAGATCAAAGAGCCGTTGGAGAGCAATTTGAATCTCGTGCTATTTTAGGTAGAGTTTCAGTTTGATGTGACGTCTTTGAACGGCATGGGTCGAAAAGTTTATAGCCGTTTGAGAGAGCAACATCGAATCCCGCGAGTATCGGCTCGGGTTAATCGTGTTTCTTCCTTATCGATGAAAGCCTTGCTTTGGCGGTGTTGTTCCTCCAACTAAGGTTTGTATTCATCTTGTTCGGATCGCGGACGTATGATAAGATGAAACATCGGGCATCTTATGAGTGATCCGATCTGGCCGACCCGATCCACCGATGGAGTCTTCGCTCGCTGTTGACTTAGCTTCAACCGGTCACTCCTACCGATGTAGGTCTTCCGGTCTTATCTTCCGAAGTCATCCGATCTTCTAAGATAGAGGTTTGAGCTTCATGACTTCCATCGAAGTTATCCGACGAGATCGGTTCAATCGATCTTTCGTTCGGTTTAGCGCTCGCTTTCGGCTTGATATCGCCTTTCTTCTCGATTCTTGAGATCGACCTTTACATATTGAGTTCCCTCAATATGTGACCTATCTATTACATCGCTTTTTCTATACAATTATTATCAACTCGGTCTCCTATAGCAAGAATGTAAACATCACTACCTAACAGTCCGACCGGGTCCTATTACATGTGTTTTGGAACATTCATCAAAACTATAAATTTCCCAACAATTTCCCCTTTTGATGAAACCAAAACACTTGAGAAACCAAACAATTGATAAGTATAGAAACGCTTAAAGAGCAAAGTAATCGTAGACAAAAGAGATTTTGTCTTGGGATCGAAAAAATAAACTTTTCATTAGATATGATGATTACATGTTACATCGTAAAAGTTTTGAATTTAAAAGCAAATGATCCCTGTACATCTTCCGAATCTTCACTCCTTGGGCTTGTATCCTTCCGGCATTTCTCTTTGGTCTTGTGGAATGTTGAAAATCGATAGAGTTTCCATTTGACATCGATTATCCGTGCACTTGATCGATTATCCGTGATTTGTTCAATATGTCAAAGTAGAATCTCTCAAATGCCACTCCAAACGAGCCATCTCGCCTTTTTGAGTATATTAACGGATCATACTCTTGGCGAGATATCTTTACATTTATAAGTCAGGCCTCATTTTCCAGATATACTTGAAAAAAGTCCGGATATTTATTCTCAGAACCGGTTGAGGAACTCATCATCCGGTGATTCTTCTTTTTGGAACAAGATCAAGGACAAAGGCATCTAGAAGCCATTCACTTCGATCTTATTCCATTCCTCAAACCTCTTAGCGTGTGCGGCATTTTTTTGGTATAATCTGCCGACTCTTCTTTGCAACAGAGGTTCCGTGCGATTTTCCAGCTTAATCCTTTCTTAGCCCTTGATTTGAACTTGCTTCAACCCTTCCGCTTGTGCCCGTTTTTCATCTTTCTTTTCTTCTTCAATCATCCGCTCTTTGGACAATTTTACAAATTAGCTCTTATCACCAGATCCGACTAAATTTTGTCTTCCCGGTGACTTTCCCGGTCCGAGTAATCGGTCCAGATTTTGATGTCCCAAAGACCCGCAAAGCAGCCTTTCTTGCAATTGAGCTTTGTCCACGGGCCTTGTCTTCGATGTGTCGCTTGGTTTCTCAGATCCTTCCCCTTTTTGGTTTGATCAAAAAGCGCGTTGAGGTGGGAAGTCGAGACCCAAAGTTATCGACAATGCCCGATTTAGATCATTAGCGAGATAAACTCAAGATTGAGTCATTAGATTCGAGCAGGTTAATCGGTTCTTTCTTGGCGATTTCCATTGTAGCAGAGAGTGTCCAAATCATTTTGTCAAATTTCTCTTCCGATAACTCGAGCCTTTTTCTCGGTGAGCGTCGAGAAAAAGAAGATTGATTTTGATCCACTGTTTTTGACTTGTCATCAACTCGATTTTGTAAGCTCGGCCGAGATATGGTGGTCATAGATTGGGAGAACCGATCTCTCTGATTGCTTCGATTTGTTTGAGACCGATTTGTCTCGATCGCTTATCACTCCCTCAATCTCTTCTTTCGGGAGATCTTTGAGACAAGATCCGATCTCCCGGTTGATCAAATGGTGATTTGAGATGTAGGAATTGGATCCATCACTTGATCGAGTTCGGTTGTTTGAGCCTCCGTGGTTGGTCGTGAACTGCGCAAACCAGTTCCACTTTCATCCAAGCACTCGGCATTCACCATTTCAAATCGTCTGTTTCGAGCTTCTTGAGCGATCTCGAACTTCTCTTCTTCCCAATTCCAACTTCCTCGTTGATCGAGCTTTCACAGTTTATCGATATGAGCTCACCGGTGATCCCACTTTGGCGCACTTCCTCATATCGAAGTCAAAATCTGCGAACTCATCCGCACCACCCATCTGCTTCAACAAGTAAGATAAGATCTCGAGAAGCTTTTTATCTGAGATCTCTCGGTGAGGATCTCCATGACTTCTTCTCGATAGCGGGATGGGCGACCAGTTGTGGATACATCTCATCAATCTCCTGCTCAATTCTTAGTCGACCATTTTTCCAGGTGATGGTCTTTGTTGATCTGATCGCAGAATGATCCGGCCGGATTCTGTTGGATGAGATTGTGGAAGCTTCGTTTATGCTTGAATCGGCATGAAGTTGTCCGATTGGTTCAACTCCGCAGGTTCTGCTGTAGTGGCGGTTATGCTCTGGTTGTGTTCATGGCGGTGAACTAGCGGTAGAGATATGCTCTGCGGCCTTTAGTCCGGCGGTGAATCGGCTTGAGGTTGAGGAGAAATAGATTTATCGACAGTGCTTCTACCTCAGTGGTTACGCGAGCCCTCGGGTTGAAAGCTTACTGTCCCCGATTCCATTCTTTGTTGCGCAATGCATCGTTTCGCGACTTTTTCTTCTTCGACTCATCTTCTAGTCTAGAGTCGGGGTAGGTTCTTTTGCTTTCTTTGGCCTCTTCTCCACGGGCCTTCACCGTTCGTTCTTTTTACGTGGAGCAACCGGGTGTGGATGGCGCGCTTCTTTGCTCTTTCCTTTCTTGATTTTGTTGGAGTGGGCTCCGTGTCATCGTCTGGTGGCCCATATATAACGAAGTTGATGAGAGGAAGGCATTGTAGGACTTGATCCATTCTCGATTCCATTGGTAAGCGGTTGTCTTTTAATATGACCCGCAACCTTGTTGAGATTGGGCGATTCTCTTTTTTTCGAAAAGACACCACTGGATTCATTGACTCCAAATTTTTCGTGTTCTTGGAGCAAGATGGCTTTTCGAGAAGCCGTGCGATTGATGTTCTGAGCCCCATCAATTATTGTCGCCATCTTTTTTTGGTGATGTGAGAGCATCCGGGCTAAATGAGATTCCCATGATCGTTCTTGATGTAATGTCAAACAATGAATTGTACTTTCTTTTGAGCATTGGCCCGATGAATCCCCATCGATGTTTATCTGCCTCTCTTAAGAGCTCCTCTCTCGATTTCTTCATCCTCATTCTCCCCAGTAATGTGCGGTGAGATTAAGCCTTTTAAGTCAACAGACGAAGTGATGTATACGCATTTGTCGACCGATTTCATCTCCGCTGATTTGTCGACATCGGTTAAATCTCCTGGTTTTTTCAGATCCACACTCAAATTCTGCGCAAGAATTGAAGTGCTTCATCTTGCATCACCGGATTGCAGGTGAAAGCGAGTAAATATGTTTCGATCCCAAATTTCTTCGAGAATTTGTTCCACCTCCATGGATTCGAATCCTCGGTGGTTCCAAACCGAACGAACTTATCCTCAAAGATCTTCGTTGCGATTCCGCATAATTGCACATGATCTTTCCAAGTCCATGAGTGGCCATCTACAAAGTGAGATAGACTCATTAAATTTGTGCATAATCAATATCAATATCATTCCGCTGAAAACAAAAGGCAATGAAGCATAATTTCCTAAAAACAACTTTTTGAAAACAATGTTTTTAACGGAAAGAAAGATTCATCATTAAGCTTAAAAAAAAATATTACCGATTCAAATTTTGAGAGACGATTTTGAAACGTGAGAGTAAAATTTGAAGTTTTTCAATGAGAGTAATGCGAGTTTGTGAAGCGTAAAAACTCGTAAGGTTTGATGAATCTTATATAGAGGCGGAGGGTACAATAAGACAAGATTTTGAAGATCAATCGTTTTTGAAAAGATTATGCGCTCCAGATGAAGCGGTTTTGATCGTAGGGTTGGAAAAACGCACGACGTACAAAAACTTTTGGATTTAAAAAGCACGATCAAGTAGCGGTTAATACATGTACCCCACGTCCCATTAAATGATTTGCAGAGTACACGCCACAAGGATAGTGGGTACAAGAAAAAAAAATAAAATCGATATCACGATCCGATAAATAAATAAAGAACAAGAGAAGAGAGAGATCGTGATCGGTTGACCGATGTTGTTATCGGTCCAATATTACTTGTCAATGTTGATTCCACTTGTTGATCTTAATCATTCTCGCTTAAGCCTTAAGAAATTTCCCAACCGATCCTTTTAACCGATCTTCTCCATTTGATCCGATTTGTTGAAACTTCGTGCTTAGCCGATCTTTCCTTGAGTACGCCCGATTTCCCTTTTGATCCTCCTGATCGATTGAAGTTCCCCTTCAACCGATATTTTTCCGATATAGACCGATATTTCAATTATTGGAGTTTCCGCTCGTGAGATCTCTCTCATCCCGATCATGCTTGTAAGTAATCGATTTTGGTTGACCTCATCCGATTCTTTTTCGATAAGCCAATTCTTGGGATAAGTGTTCTTTGCCAAAAACTTAGTCTAGAGTAGTAGCTTCTATTCCCTAAGTAGGCGTGATTGACATCGAAATATCGCCCTCAATCTCTCGATATGTCAATCAACCGTAAATTTATCCAATTATCGATCGGCGTGATTTCTACACATCATCGTCCTTTTGATGCAAATTTCTGATAGGCTTCTTGAACTGACAATTGCATTTGCATCCTTGCTTGGCCTCTATAAAATGGACCAATGTTTTACACAACATCACCCATTCACCATACTTATCTTCTTTGTAAGAATCATGTATCTTGGTGAACCCTTGTTTCCTATGACTTCCTAAAAAACACTTTTACACCCTTTTATATGGTTTCATCTTCTCAAATCAACCCTTTGCATCCCTCATTCTTTGTTTTTTTTTCATCATCTTCGATTTCACATACGATTCTTTAAAAGCTTCTACTACCACCATAGGCGGATCTGGCTGTTGTAAATCGAGAAGACACTTCTCCTAACCGTATGCACCTTGTGTGTCTATCTCGATGATTTAACCCGAACCATCAGACTTAGTCTGGTATAAAATATGCAGCACATGTGCCCATGAGATCTGATGACCAACTCTTTGGCACACGTGCTCCATTCGACAGCTGGAGAGCCCTACTACTCCTCCTTTTAGGGCTCCAGGCTTAAGAATCCTATCAAGGCCTCTGTCGCTCCGGGTTTTCTTGATCTTGACTTTTTGCATTGCCTTGGGATTCTCGTTCTTTAAAGCCTCTCTCACCCTTGTTAAGTGGGGAAAAATGAGAGTTTAAAATCTCTCTCTTTCTTCACTTCGGGTTAGGATGAGGGTTTAGGGTTATAGGGTTAGGATTTTGGTTAACATTTATGTCTTGACCTCCGGGTCTTCTTGTACTTGTAACTTTCGTAATGTAACCTCACCTTCGGTTTTTATCAATGAAAAGTTCTCATATTTCATTTTGTTGTGTAAATTCTCGCTTTCTTATGCGATTGATAGCTTTTAATCTCCGAATCTTGCTTGTTGAATCACAAAGAAATACTATAACCAAATTTGATTTAATCGATAATCCTTTGAACCGAAAGCATTTACCTTAAATCGATAAACCTTGAATCGATCAGCCTTTAAACCGATAGACTTAAAATCGATAACACTAAAATCGATCGATTCGCTTTCGATCCGTAAATGTATCTCCGATCGATTTTTGCTTATCGATCTCTTGAGATCGATTAAGATACCAAACTCAACTGATTTCTCTCGATCCGTTAGTCTCTTAACCAAATTAGTTACGAGAGCGCCCATCAAACATTTTCGGTGACATTTCTCCAAGATCTAGAAGTCCTAGCTCATTGCATAAATCTCCGAATCGATCTCAAATAGTGGCTTGGTTAGAATATCGGTATACGTATATCAAGATGAATCTTTTTCCATTCTCGATATTCTTCTTTTCAACGTGATCTCTTATGAAGTGGTGTCGACATCTACATGCTTGCATCTTGTATGTAGAATCGATTCGAGTGATTGCAATAAAGACTATTATCGCCACGCATAATATAGGTACGTTTAGCTACAATGTTGTAATCCTCACCGCCGATCGAGCCAGAGGAAGCGATTGGGAACAACAACTTCGCAGACCATATATTCTCGCTTTCATTGTTGATGTCGCGAATCGATGTTCCGCTTTTTGAAAACCACGAGATCGGGCTTTTTACTTCCTAAGAACCGACATGTTCCCCGAGGTTGATTTTTTCGTCGATCTTGCAACCTCCATAATCGTAATCGTAATACCCACTAAGCTCTAGATTATCATCGATGGGTAGAATAAACCAAGGTTTATTGTTCCTTCAGATACTTAAGAATCCGCTTAGTCGCTTCTAGGTGGTGACCATTGATTTGCTCGAAATCGCACTTACACCTCTGCGAAAGTGATATCCGTCCGGCCGGCAAATGGTATAATAAAGATCCAATGAGAGCCCTATATTCCTTCCGATTTGTTTTCGACCGGCCTCATCTGGATCCATCTTGAATCAACCATCATAGGAATTTTGGCTTCCTTGCTATTTTGAATTCCAAACTTAGCCAAAATATTCCTAGTGTACTTTGCTTGGCGTATTTGAATATCCCTTCCGAACTTTGTTTAACTTGGAGACCTAGAAAGTAATTAATCGACCCATCATGGACATCTCGAATTTCCTCGCATCGGTTTTGTCAATCTTTCACATAGGTTCTTGTTTGGAGATCCAAGATGATGTCGCCCACGAAATCAACCATCGAATATCTTCTCCATCTTCTATTCTCAATAAGGTTCTGTCCCATTCGCCTTTAGTGAACCCACTTTCGATCAAGAACCGAGAGAGTGTATCATACCAGTGCTCATGAGCTGTTTTCAGCCATAAAGAGCTTTTTCTTAAACGATACACTTGGTTCCTTTTTTCAAAGCACGGAGGTTGTTCGACATAAACTTCCTCCGCTAGTACCCCGCTTAAAAAGCACTCTTTACGTCCATCCGATACCAAATGAACCCTCTGGAGGAAGCATAAGCCGAAGTAAACAAATTATGGCTTCAAAGGCGGCGCGATCGTGCAAAGGTCTCATCGTAATCAATTCCTTCGATTGTGAATACCCCTTAGCAAAAGTCTTGCCTTATTTCCGGTGATAACATTTTTTCATCTCTCTTGTTCTTGAAGATCCATTTCGTGCCAATTACGCCTTGATGGCCTCGGTCTGCCTACTAGTTCCCATACTTCATTTCTCTCAAACTGCTCCAGCTCCTCCTCGCATTTAGAATCCGGTTTTAAGCGTCTTGTAATCTTCCTCGATTGTAGTAGGTTCCTTCATAGACAGATAACAAAGAATATACATGGCACTTTCACCAACTGATGTCTAGTTTTAATTTTATCGACGGGTCTCCAATTATCGATCGGTTGGATGACCGGGTTATCCGTGTCCTTCTATTCGATTTGCATCGGTTTGAGAACATCGTCCGTTTCGATAAAATCTTATTACTAGTGATTGGGAGTGGTGCAGGTTATGGTCCACTTGATAAGAACAAGTCTCACCGATGTTGGAATCATCATGTGTCGATGTCCGCTCGTGAGAACTTCAGAGTTCCCCTCGAACCGGATGGTTCGATTCTTCTTCGCCTCAAATGAATCGAATTTTTCATCGACAGCTTGTTCGTACCTTAGGATCTGATTGATCCGTGAATCGCCTAGATCCGGAATGTAAATTGATCAGATTTCGATCCTTTATCCTTGATCGTTAGGCGATCCATTTTCGAATATCGGGTTACGGTAGATCGTACTTTTTGTTCTCGAGGCGATTTCTCTTGATCGTAAGATGCTTCATCAAAGGTTACATGGGGTGTTTCTTCCACAACAAGGGTTCGTTTGTTGTAGACCCCGAAGGCTTTGCTAGATGAGGAATACCCTAGAAATATACCCTCATCGGACTTGGCCTCAAAGGTCTTCAACCCGACTTTTCCCATTGTTGTGTATGAAAACACTTGCACTCCAAAAACATGGAAGTAAGAAACACGAGGTTTTCTCGCCCTTCCACAGTTCATAGGTGTTTTTGTAGTGAGCCTTAGTCGGAGACATCTGCTCGCTGCGTATGGCATGCAAAGGTTGTTGATTATACGCCTTTAAACGGTTTGGTATCGCATGTTCAAATAACATTGTTCGAAAGACTTCTTTGAGAGTTCTCCGCTTTCTCCGTTACTTACTCCATTCTCATTGTGGCGCCCTCGCGGTGATGTTTCATGTCAGATACCAAACTTAGAGCAAAAAAAGTCAAGAATAAAGGGAGTTCGTAAATTCAGACCTTTTATCCGATCTCGATTTTTTACTACCGACACCCTTCTCATTTTGTAATCTTCTTAGTAGCTCGGGTATCTTGGTTGTCGCCTCATTCTTCTTATGTAAGAATATAACCCGTAAACTTGGAATACCATCCACGATTACGAGAGTGTATTTCAAGGTCCGCTGAGATCGACCGTGTAAATCGGTCCAAACAGATCCATATGAAGCAACTGCAAGATTGGATCTTTGGTCCGAAATCCTTTGAATGAAGCTTTGACTGTTTTTCCTTCCGACATGCAAGACATGTCCGATCCTTTTGAGAACACTTCATTCGGAAGTCCTTCCACTAGAGACATCCTCGCTATCTTATTAAGAGTTTTAAAGTTCGGGATGGCTCATTCTTTTGTGCCAGAGCCAACCGCTACTTTTGGAACTCTTAACAATCGTGCATGCATTTTCTTGGACAACTGCTCCAATCACCGTAGATCGTCCCCTTTTCTTGAACCAAGTTAGCAATATCCGCTGAGTGACTTCGATTCTTGATAGTGCATTGATCAACGAGAACTCAACACCGAATCCGTTTGTCGCAGTAATTAGAAACCGATAATAGGTTGTGCTTCGGACCTTCGACAAACGATACTCCGATTATTTGTACATCATCATTCTCTGTTGTTCCAACCCTTTGGTATAACCAAAGTTATCATCACCGAAGAGTACACGCGGGCCTTTCTACGTTCTATGTAGGAACCGGGGAGATGTTTGCTTCCAAATATGTGCCTTGAGCATCCACTATCGATGTACCGGATAGTTGCTTGCACACCTCCTTTGTTGGCGGACCCACGCGAACCTGTCGCAATCGGATCGTTTTAGGTACCCTTTCGGATTGGGTCCCGGGGGTTAGGTTTGATTTGGGGATCCATACAAACGAGAGCACTTCTATGGTGATCGATCGATCAAAGGCCCGATTTGTCTCCCATACTTGGCAACATAATCATACTTATCCTCATATGCTTTCTCGATTTGTATGATTACTTGTGTGAACCTTGGATGACTTAGAAGACTTATGATTTACCTTTTCGGTTTGTCTTCTTTTTATCCAAAGGTGGTTCAAAGTGCAAGAGTCCTAAATTTCATTTGTAGGGGTAGGTACGATTTAACGCTACCATCAAAAGATTCATATCCTTTTCGCATAGATGGTTTTCGCAGCTTTTACCGAAGCATGCTTTATTAGGCAATGAGGATCGGTCTCGACAGACTTCCTTTTTGTAGGTTGTCTTTTTTCTCGATTCCCGATCCGTTGATCGTTGAGGTTTTTCGTAAGAACCGGGTTCTTCCGCTGATTCCTACCGATGCTTTACCGGTTAGGGGTCCATTTCATTCCCTTTCTCGTTAGGCACTTGCCTTTACCTTCAGCAACTCGTCTCTTACCCCTATTAGATACAAGTTTAGCTTTTGGTGTATCTTTTTCGAAAATTGTCCGATTACACCTTTACGAGATGAATCACCGGGGCTTTTGAGGATGTGGAGGGTTTCTCATAGCCAAGTCCCTCCTTATCAATCTTTACTTTCGAAAATAGGCGTTCATGTCTTTAATCGGTTTGAGATGATTTTGAAAAACATCTATTTTCTTACGCAGATTTTCCTCGAGGGATTTTTTTTCATGCATTCTAATAGCTCATCGAATTTTGCTTGCAAGATTTTGAAGTCATCGACTTTGTCATCTGTTAATTTCCATCTGTTCTTTGATCTGCTTTTCCTGATCAGAAGCTTTAACTTCGAGAATTTTAAATTCCTCGCCACCTTCTCGAAAGTTTAAATTTATCTAAGTTCGAGAGGTTTTCTCGAGATCATTTTCTTCAAAGAAGTCGATTATTTCGATCCTCGACTTATCATTCTCTGCTTCCACAATAGCATAAGTTTCTCTTGCATTGGAGAGATCTTCAAGCAATTGCTTTCGAGTAGTCACAGTCAATCTCCCCAAAGCAGGTGTGCTAATGATAGCAGTGTAGAAGTCGAACGAAGGGGTTTGGAGGTTACCTCGACCGGTCCTCCCCGCCATCGTGCAAAGTTCATTATCGTCCCATGAGAATATCGATCTTCACTTTCATAGAAGTCGACGCAAGACTCACCGATCAAAGTGAAGTCTTCTACAGAGGAGTATCCGGAGTCCTCGGAGGGCAGATAGGAATCGTCAATTCTCGACGACGCGAACCATGGCTCTTCTGTCTCTAAACCGCTGTTTCTCTTTTTGTTCCTCTTTTCTTCCCTCTCTCTGGCCGTCCGGGGCAGGCTCGTGCTATAGTGACTGCTTCTCACAAATGAAGCACGCCCCCGATCCACTGCCCTTCCTTCCGGTGAATCACTCTTCCAGATGACCTATCGTGATTTCCTTTCCGATAGTAGTCCGAGTTTCTTCTATCCGATTGGTTATCTCTTCCTTCCTTTGTCCGACTATCTCTTTCCCCTTTCATCTCTGCGGATCCCTCCGATCATCGATCTGGTTCTTTCTGAGATCTATTGTCCGATCTCCTATCTCGCCCCCGCTATGTTGATAGTCCTTATAAAATCTTCGATACTTACCAAGTTGTATATCTGACTTCTCAAGCTTCCTGGTAAGCAACGCGATCTGTTCTGCCTGACTTAATATATTTCCAATGGGTTCATTGGCCTTTGTTCTGCTTCGTCCCTTGAAAGCAACAGATTTTGAAGTCGAGGTTTCAAAGAGGGCCTCGTCTTCATCAAATTGACCTCTTTCAATCGGTCGAACTCGTGAGCTTTAAGACTCAAGAACAAGCTACTAGGTTTCATTCTTGAAATGTCCTGGCAATCTTTGATTACCGTGACCTTCATGTCCCACTTCTTGGTGAGAGACCTTAGGATCTTATAGTTGATATCTTTATCACCATCTCTACCAAGTTCTCGAAGCTTGTTTATAGACATTGTAATTCTTCCATCGAGTTCGTTGATGGTTTTAGATTTAAGATCTTGATTTCTCGAACTTCACCGTTAAACTTGAAAGACGGCCGTTTTTATCCTGCTTCATTTCCTCGCAGATCTCAAATGAGAGTATCCCACATTGCTTTCGCAGATTTGAGATACTTAATCTTCTTTTTGGTGACCTTATCCATTGTCTTCATGATGATATGTCTTGCAATGGTGTCCAGAGTATGCGCTTTTCTTTCTTACGGTGGTCCATCGTATCGGGCTTTTTTTCATAAAGACTTCGCGTGGGAAAGTCCGGATCTCCTCCCATCGCGCAGGATTGTCGTAGTAAATGATGATGGGTCCTCTCTCGATGACTTCCATCATTCTCGCCCATCGACGAGCCTAGATGGTTGGACATATATATGGCCCAATCGCATACTCATCAATAGAGAACTTCTACAGATCATGATACATACCGGATGTGTTATCCATGCCGAGTGATTTTGGAAAATGAATGAGTTTTAAAACGGTTTTTCAAGATCGGTTCAGATGACCACAATGACACGTAGTCGATGGTCGGAAGAACCAACCGCCTCGATACCACTTGTAGGTCCCGAACGGGTTATGTGAGGGCGTCTAGAGGGAGGGGTGAATAGACTTGAAAAAACTTTTTCGTCTTGGATCAAAGTGCGAGCAGATAGCCCGACCGATCGAGAGCGCGAAAGTGAATCCGGGCGGGTCGATAACTAACTTACTGAACGCCAAAAACGATCGGGCCAGAACTATCGATTAATCGATGTGCGGAAGCTTAAGTTTTACCCGTGAAAAACCGGGCCAGTATAAATCGATTCCAAGTTTTATCTTTTAATCGATGTCGAAATCAAACCGATCGATCGTAAGCTTTGGTGTCAGCTCGATCTTAACTTAGAATGTATGCGCTTTAAGATTGTGCGATGAGAGCGCTTAATCAAAGCAAAGAAGGCACACAAGATTTATAGTGGTTCTGACAAACCGGCCTACATCCACTCTTCCCTTTCACAAGGGGCACCAACTTAACCGACTTAACCGACCGATTTAGATTAGTGTGTGTTAGTCCAACACAAGACACCAACAGATGTTTTAAGAGTTCTCACTCAACCGATCCTTAAATCAAGATTAGAAACCCTAGATCGAATCTTGCTAAACAACTTATCCTAACTTGGGGGTTTGGGGTAAGATTGTTGAGGTTCCAACTATGAAATCTTTTCTTGATAATAAGATAGCTAGATGAAAAGATTTCTTGCTAAGAACTTATGGGATGAACACAATATAAAATAAGCTTGTAGTTGTGTTCTTCGTGAAAATCGACTATAGTTTGAGCTTCGATTATGTTGTTTGTCCCAAAGATTTTCGCAGTTTCACTCGGCGTGTGATCCCATATTTATAGACCTTGAGATCAAAGAGCCGTTGGAGAGCAATTTGAATCTCGTGCTATTTTAGGTAGAGTTGCAGTTTGATGTGACGTGCTTCGTGAACGGCATGGCCGAAAAGTTTATAGCCGCTTGAGAGAGCAACATCGAATCCCGCGAGATATCGGCTCGGTTCATACGTGTTTCTTCCTTATCGATGAAAAGCCTTGCTTTGCGATGTTGTTCCTCCAACTAAGGTTTGTATTCATCTTGTTCAGATCGCAGACGTATGATAAGATGAAACATCGCCATCTTATGAGCCGATCCGATCACCTGAATCGATCACCAATTCGATGGAGTCTTCTCGCGCTGGACTTAGCTTCAACCGGGCCGACTCGGGCCGATGTAGGTCTTCCGTCTTATCTTCCGAAGTCATCCGATCTTCTAGTATAGAGGTTTGAGCTTCACGACTTCCAATCGAAGTTATCCGACGAGATCGCCTCAATCGATCTTTCGCTCGGTTTAGCGCTACGCTTCCTGTCGGATATCGCCTTTCTTTTCTCGATTCTTCAGATTCGACCTTTACATATTGAGTTCCCCCTCAATATGTGACCTATCTATTACATCAGTTTTTCTATACAATTATTATCAACTGGTCTCCTATAGCAGTAATGTAAACATCAGTCAGCTAACAGGTCTGACTGGTCCTATTACATGTGTTTTTGGAACATTCATCAAAACTATAAATTTCCCAACATATTATTTGCAGGGAACCAAATTACAAGCAACAGTTCGGAAACATCTTATTAAGAAATTTGATTAAAGAGGAGAATACTTATATAATATCCAACTTTGGGATAAGTCAAAATGTGGGAAAGATGCATGCAACTGATCACTTCTACAAGCTGGCCATCTTTTTTCATACCAACGTTCAACGGTGTTCATCAATGAAGTTGACTAAATTTAAATTTTATTTTATTTCTTTTGATGAAATAATGGCACAGACTGATGAGGAAGATAAGATCCTTCGAGGTTTGATATACTATTTGAAGATATTTTCTTCAATTTAATTTTCATTATTACACATATTATAACCCTTTTTGTTTATATATTTACTTATTTGATGTTTGAAATAATGTTCTTTTTTACAAGTTGAAGACATAATTGGATTTGTCGTGCACATTGATGAAGTTGAGACTGTCAAAGTCAATGAGAGGGAGGCAAAAAAGTTGGATATTCAAATTGAGGATAGGTGGTAATATTTTTATTATTTTTGTAATGTTACTTAGATAATGTTTTGAAACACTAAACTAACACAAGAAGCACTTATTTTTGGGCAAAGTTGGGTCACACCTACTTTTCAAATAAGTGCTTTTGCACTGTTCACTTGTGACTCAAAACAGGCCCTTATTATGTTATTAATTTATTAAATATTTTATCGTTCAATTTATTTATTTTTTGATCAGGTTTATCATTCAATTTATAATAGGAGTACAAGAATGAAATGTATATTACGGAGGAATTTTTTGAGAAACTTCTCGCTTACAGGAAAGATCAACCGAATGAACCCATGATTATCATCCTTGAATTTGCGAAAATTCGGAGGTGTGGCAGAGGTATAAAATATACTATTACCATGTAAAATATTTATTATATATATGTAGTTATTTGTTAATTTATTAATCAGTTTTCCTTTTTATACTAAAGAAAAATTTATCAAACTCGATGTATGCCAATAGACTAATTATCAATGGAGATATTCTAGAGGTTCGCGAATTTAGGCAGAGGTAACATTTTATACAATGCTTAACAAATCAGAGTCATTTTATTATAAATTGCACAATGATATATGATTTACATTATGTTCTCATTTAAGGATTGAAGTTGTTCTTATAAAAATTCCTGCACCAACGTTTTCAAGTAAAAGTCAACTTTTCCACTCTTCTGCATATGATGATTTCACTGAAGAAGTTGATGTTATGTGTTTAGCTGATGTTTATCAATAGTCCACAGTACTATTTATTTTTGAATGCTTTATTATGCACTTACATCTTATTTTAAATTGTTTGTAATTAATTTTTTTTAAGGAATGCTACTGTGTGGTAATTGCTACATGCCACAAGATAGAATTGGAGTACAATTGGTATTATGAAGCATGTCCTAAGTGTCATAAGAAAGTTTATGAGGAGGGTGGAAAGAAAGCTTGTGTGTCGTGTGATAAGAATGCGGTTGACCCAATGTACTACATTATTTATAAAAATTAATTATTTGTTTGTATATAATGTTTTTTAACACCCTTTATATTGTAACTAGGTTCAAGCTTCGTGTGATGGATTGTACATGATCTATTTCTTTAGTTCTTTTTTATAGGGACATGTATAGTTTGATTGGTAAAACAACGTTGGAAATACTCAATGATCTTGACAAGGTAATATTTAATATTATAATCTTTAATCTATAACGACCTAAAAAATTAAGAGTTAGCATAATTGTCAATATTGATAACATTTATGTGGAATCTTCTTAATTTAAAATATAAACTTACATAATATACTAAGATTCTTGATATTTTTTATGAAAAAAATAGAAAGGCTTAAACGACACATTCTCGAAGGAACTGGAAGAGATAGTTGGAAGACGGTTCATTGTCCGCTTCCATGTCAGCAAATTCAATTTATCACAAGGGTGGAATGCTTATACAATTGTGAAGCTATCATCTAATCCATCTTTGATAGAAAAAATTGAACATAACGCTTGCTCATCCAAGGTATTCATTTTGATAACATCGTATCTTTAATTAATATTATCGATTTATAGTTGTATTATTTTTATATAATATTTTATGATAAAGAAAAGATAATAATTTTTTATTTCAATATATATTTGTTTAGTGCTCCATGGGTTCTGAAGCCATTATGCTCACCATGAATGTTCTTATCAAGATAGGGTATATTTCCTTTTGAATAATGAGTCCTAAGAAATATAAATATAAAAAAAAAATCTTAATTATTTGTATTAAATATATGTACTCAAACAATTTCATCATTTGTTTGCGATAATTAAGATCCTGATTGTGTTGAGGTAACTTGGATAAAAAGAGAAAAAATATCGACGATGCAGTGGCAATATTGAATGAAGATATTGGTATTGAATGTCGGATGTCAACTACTAAGAGAATGATGAAGATTAAGACTGAGGAGGAAGAAGCTTGAAAATTTGATTCAGTTGTGTGATTTTTTGAAATAATTTTATATTGATGTTTTGGTGTGTTTTTATGTTTTTTTTTTTTTGGATTTAGGAAGGATGTTGCGATTTTGAATAATTTATGGATGAATATTTTTGTATGGAATTTCAATATTATTGTTTTTTAAACAGTTAATTCAGATCTAATTATTTGAGCTCTGGGAGGAAATTAAATTGGAAATAACGAAATTTAATCTAATAGCGAAATAACTTTTAATTGCTAAACAATGTCTTATTAATTAGTAATTCTTGATTGATGGTTAAAGAAGTGTTTATGAATTTGTAATTTTTATTAAGTTGTAATATATATATTTTTTTAGATTCAAAATTTATTGGTAAATTTGTCCATTGAAAGTTTTACATTTAGTAATAAATTATATTTGTCAATTGGATATTTAAATATCATTTAAATTAAAAAAATCATAGATGTTAAGATTTGAAAATATAATTATATGCAATTCCCAATGTTTCGAGATTAAATTCAAAATATAATTAGAAGTAATTTAATTAATAATTAATAAAATTTAATGTAAAAACATTTTTTAAGATTTAAATTAAAAAATTTAATAATAACAAATAATAAAAAATACAATTAAATGACATATATAAAAAATCTACTTAATTCCGGGTTATGCACTAGTTAAGAGATATAATATTATATAAAGTTGAGATTGATAAAAAAAAAAAAATTGAAAACAAAGAGAGGAGAGACAAGAGAGAGAGAGAGGAGGTGGAAACATTCACTTCCATTTTAAGAAATGAAAAGCTTAAGTTGAAACGCATGTCTTCGCAGAATGAAAAGTTTAATCAAGAACGATTAGGGAGAAAATTTATTTTACCTAGATCAAGCATAAAAGATTTATTCTACCTATTTTAATATGAAAATATTATATTAATCTATTTAAAAATATTATTTTATCCACATGATCAACCATTATCCCAAAAGACTACTCCTCCAACATATTTTTTATTGTTCAATCACTGTTTGACTCCTTTTAGCGAACGTGATTTTTATTAATATAGGAAATTATAAAATGAATTTTAAGGAGATGTAGGATGGATATGAGGTAGGACTATCATATTCTACCTTAATTTTTTTTTTATTATTTTAAATATTATATAGTAAATAATTCGCTCGTTAATACACCAGTCAAATAGTGTCTGAGAATCAAAAATAGGACAAAATGAGTATTTTATATCTTGCCCACCCCCTCTCCAATAACTTTTAACTAACTAAAACTAGTTTAGAATGAATAATTTTAATTTTTTAAATTAAAATAGGATATTTTATAAAGAAAAAAATATGGTTACTAAAATAATAAAATTAATTAATAAACTAATATCTTAAAAAAAGGTTCCGAATTCTTAATTGGTACCGGTTGGTACCATATTTTATAAAAAAATAAAATAAAATGTACCAAATGGTACTGAAATCAAGAATTCGTACCAAATTTCATAGTAATAAATTTTTTGTTTCGGTACCATTCGTTACCAAATTTTAAAAAATAATGAAAAATAAAAATTAATTAAAAGATATGAATTTTTTTATGTGCATTGAAGTTATATATATATCATCAAAATAGTTAGATAATTAATACTATTCATCAATAATTAATATTAACATAATAATTAATAAATTGAATTGGTAGGGTTATTTATGACCTAGACGGTGGTAATAGGACCTATTTTTAACACTTTTAATTTTTTATACTCATTTGTGAAGAGTATTTATATCTCAAAAATGAAAATGGATATAATATAATTTTTTAGATAAAGTCTAGTGTGAAAATTTTCACACATGTGTGAAAATTTTCAATAAATTGAATTGGTAGGGTTATTTATGACCTAGACAGTGGTAATAGGACCTATTCTTAAGACTTTTAATTTTTTATACTCATTTGTGAAGAGTATTTATATCTCAAAAGTGAAAATGGATATAATATAATTTTTTAGATAAAGTCTAGTGTGAAAATTTTCACACAATTTTGACTTGGTCAAAATAAAAAAAAAAAAAAAAAATTTCAATTTTGACTTGGTCAAAATAAAAAAATTAAAAATCAAATCTGCTGGGATTTGAACCCAGGAACCCCTCGGTGAAGAAGCGTTGCTCGCCACTATGCTACAGCGATGTAAATGTTGAATGATGGCTTTTACTTTTTTATTAACGTTAATGGGCCGCGATTCAACGGAATCGATGAGCATGTGATTCTCAATACAAGAATGAATGTTAGACACTATACTTATACAATTTAATATTTAAGATTGATATTTTATACATAATATATCATATTTATTTATTTTAATTAAATATGTATATTTTATTATTAATATATTGCAATTCACAATCGATTGATAAATACAAAAAATATTAATTTTTATTATCTAGTGGATTCAAATATATTAAAAATATATATTTTTTTCTTGATAATTTTTTTTTAATCATTACTCCGGTTTGCAAATTGTATTTATAATATATTTAAACTTTTTTTTTATGTTTAAATTGTAATTTTTTTTTTTTTGTAATACTATTATGTTTTTGCATGTAATATTGTTATGTTTCCCTTGTAATACTGCTTCATTTTCTTATTTTGAACTTAAAGTAGAAGGTGTAAATGACTGTTGATTAAAATTTTTAATAGTGTTAAATTGTGCATTTAATGCAATTCAAAATTTTAACTTTTTCTTATGTTGTGGATGTATTACTTTTATATTTTACATGTAATACTTTTATATTTTGGATGTAATACTGTTTCAATTTTGATATAATACCTTTCAAAAATTTCCTTTATTATTATGTTTTCAATGTAATATTATTACGTTGTTAGAGTAACTTATCATAAGCTGACTTAATACCTTTAAAAAATTTCCTTTATTATAATATGCTGACAGTCTGACATCAAACTGAACAAACTTAAAATATGTTGGGGGTGGAGGGATGGTTGGAGTTGGGTGTGTTAGGAAAATAAATTGGGATATTTCAAATTAATATTTGTAACTTATAGATTATGAAATGGAAAGAACTTATTTTAAAGTTGTTTAACACTTTATTTAGCAGTGAACTTCATGTTGCGCAGCATATTTCTGAGTGTATGGAAATTAGCAAAAGCATCGAGGAGCAAGCAGCAAGGAAGTAGAAAGTGTCAGAAGTGGCATTGTCTGTCGAGAGAATGTTTTAAAGTGAATGTGAATGCTTCTTTTTTTAAAGACACATCTGAGATGGGGATGGGGATGGAGACGTCGTTTTTTTATGATGAAGGAAGACACATAGTGAGCCAGACGCAACTAGTGCCCGAATTATACCAACCAGAGGAAGACAAAACAATAGGTCTCTTTGAAGCTCTATAGTGGATTAAAATTATGGATCTTGAACGAGTTATTGTGGAGATGGATGCAAAAATAGTGGTTGATGACGTTAATGGAACTACAAAGGAGAATACCATGTTGGATGATATGATTAAGTGTTGTCGTAGAGAGTTGAGATTATATCCTCAGTTTGAAGTGAGATGGGTGACTCGTGATGGCAATTTAGTGGCTCATAGTGTGACGAGGGTTGTTAGGAATTTTTCTAATCCTCATTATCAAGATGAACATTTGATGTTTGTGGATCGCCTTCCCAATAATTGTACCTCGTGTTAGTTTTGTTAATCAATATCGAATTGAATCGCAAGATTCAAAGCTCAGAAAATGAAACACACAAGAACGAATGAAATCGAAATCGCAAAATAAGAACACACACAACGATTTACGTGGTTCGGTTATAAAACCTACGTCCAAGGGATTAGAGCACTCTTCACTATCAACAATGAACAATCCAGAAGGTTACAACCCTCAATCGATCGAGATTTAGAAACGATCTTATGAAACCCTTATAGAACTTCTAACTTCTCTCAATTGATATGAACTCTCAAGAATTAACACTCTCTAATTATGAAGATGATTGACAAAGCCCAAAATTTATAGTAGTAAACCTCTAACAGATTTGAAAAACCGTTCTAACAGAAAAACCGCTTCAGCATGCGCGACTTTTCCCTCTGAGCTTTCAGTCTGAAATTTTCCCCTGAACTTTCCCTCCTGCGCTGAACACAACTTATCTGAAGGAACTTTCCTGAAGGTCAGTAGAGCAACTGACGTTCAGGCTGATCACAAACCCGTTCAGGATGATTTTCTTCTGTTCAGGATCAAGATGATTTACTTCTACATCACTTGACTTCACAATTCTCCACCTCAAGTGTTTAGAACTCCAAGTGCTCATCATCTCCAATCTTCACAGCTTCATTAATCAATCTCACACGGTCCAAGCTTCACCAGTTCAGAGCAATACTTGAATTTACTCCCACGCAATGCTTTAGTGAGCATATCTGCTGCATTGTCCTCAGTTCCCACCGTACTGATTTTCACAGCACCCTTCTCCACCATATCTCTTACAAAATGGAACTTAACACTAATGTGCTTCACCCTTTCATGAAAGACTCGATGCTTCACCAGATGGATGGTACTTTGATTATCACATAAGATAGTAACACTTTTCTGATCAATCCCAAAATCCTGCAGAATTCCCTTTATCCATGTAGCCTCTTTTACTGTTTCTGTGACTGCAATATATTCAGCCTCAGTTGTAGATAATGTCACCACTGGTTGTAATATGGACCTCCAACTCACTGTTGTACCATAAAGTGTGAATATGTAACCTGTTAGAGACTTTCTTGTATCAATACTTCCTGCAAAAACAACATCAACAAAACCTTGTAGAGGTTCTGTCTGCTTCTCAGTTTTCTCAAACAATAAGCCTGACTTTGCTGTCCCACTAACATATCTAAATACCCACTTTAAAGCTTCCCAATGAGTCCTTCCTGGATCATCCATGAATCTACTTACCATGCTCATTGCATAAGCAAGATCAGACCTGCTACAAACCATAGCATACATTAAGCTTCCAACTCCATTCGCATAAGGCACACTGCTCATCTGCTTTCTTTCATTTTCACAAGATGGAGACTGATCTTTTGACAACTTAAAATGTTGACCAATAGGTGTATTCACTGATTTTGCTTGATGCATGTAAAATCTCTTAAGAAGCTTCTGAACATACCCAGCTTGAGTCAAAACAAGTTTCCCTGCAGCTTTATTCCTGATAATATCCATTCCCAGAATCCTCTTTGCCTCACCTAAATCTTTCATCTCAAAAGCTTTGATGAGTTTTCCCTTAATAATCTGAATCCTAGTTGTGCTCTTACTTGCCAGCAACATATCATCAACATACAACAGAAGATAGGTGATAACAAATCCATTTCTTTTCTCTAAGTAAACATAGCTATCATAGGGGCATCTTGAGAATCCAATAGATATCATAAAACTGTCAAACTTCTTATACCATTGTCTAGGACTTTGCTTCAAGCCATATAGAGATTTCTTCAAGAGACATACCTTATTCTCATTCCCATGAGAGATAAAACCTTCTGGTTGTGTCATGTAAATGGTTTCTTCAAGCTCTCCATGTAAGAATGCTGTTTTGACATCTAACTGTTAAAGTTCCAAATCATCTTGAACAACTTTTGCCAATAAGAGCCTTATGGAGCAGCGTTTCACAACTGGTGAGAATACTTCATTGTAATCTATCCCTTCTCTCTGTGTAAAACCCCTAGCTACCAATCTAGCCTTGAATCTGACTTGTTCTGTGACCCCCGCTTCAATTTTCCTCTTGAAGATCCATCTGCAACTGACCAGCTTTTGATTCTTTGGTTTCTCTACAAGTTTCCAAGTACAATTCTTCTCTAGGATCAGAATCTTTTTCTTGATAGCCAATATCCACTTCATCACATTCTTCGGATATAGCTTCTTTGTAGTCTTTTGGTTCCTGATACTCCACATTTTCTGCAGTGACCAAGGCATATGAAACTAGATCAGCATGAGCAAATCTAGCTGGAGGTGTTATGGTTCTTCTCACTCTATCTCTTGCTAATCTGTAATCATTCAGATTATCAGCTTGGTCATCCATATGTGTGTTGGGGAATAAATTGCCTGGATCTATTCGGGATGAATATTTAAATACAAATTTAATTCTAACAATTATTACTAGCATGAATTAATCCTATATTAATTCAAATAATAATTCAACAACAAATCATGCATATAAACAATTCACGAAATCCCACGATGCGAATTACTACGAGTTTACGTGAACTTACCTCTTGGAATGACGATGGCCTCGTCGATAAAAACACACCAAAATACCTTCCCAAGTATTCCCTAGTCCTTGCTCGACAATCCGGTGGAAGGAAACTCGCGAACAATTAACAAAAGAAAAAATAAAATTTGTTGCACCACCTTTGTGGATTTACTAATTTTTCCAGCACATGAAATTGTACACTCAAAATTGACGTTTTTCGAAAATACACAATCTGTCGACGTTTCAAAATATTTGATATTTTATCGACGCTGATATTTTTCCGAAAAACCAATTTTCGTGTTCACCTGGGAATGAAACATTCATCCCCTATTTATAGAGGGGTGGTGGACGAAATTCTTGTCATGGAATAGGGAGGAAAAAATCTTTTCTTGATCTCCAAGAAATCTTGAATATATCTCCTATATTCTTTTCTCCATAATTAAAATATTCCATAAAAATCCCACCTCCTCTTGTTATGGTTATTTTCGAAAAAACCAAGGATAAAGATTCCAAGATTCGGATCTTCTTGAATTTATGAGATATACCTGTATTGCAAGAATACATATCTTCCATAATATCTTTTCAAGAAAATCAAGAAAATCTTTCTTTCCCTTATTCTTTCAAAATTTTCGAAATTATCATAATAAATAACCAAGTGGGAGATTTCTTGAATTTAATGAGATAATCTTGTATTCCAAGAATACATATCTTCATTCCATAACAAAATTCAAAGAAAATCTTTCTCCCTCAATTATTTATTATTTTCAAAATTTATAGAAAAATTAGGCAACAAAATTTATTTTATTTTTAAACACCTTTTTCAGTTATTGGACTTTATGTGGGCTACTTGAGGGGCCTTTAGGAGAATTAAGATCGGACCTTCCAATGGATCTTGAATTATCAATATTGAGCCACAATATTATTCAAGCCCATAAATATTAATTAATCCCACTACATAATTAATATTGCACTATCCATCTTAACCCATATTACACAAATAATATGGCTCCCTTGCTATTATTTCCCGTGTTTAAGATTATCTAGCCCATTAATTAATTCAAGCCACTGAAATAGCTTTCCATTAATTAATATCTTTTTATCCTTGGTAAAGGAACGATTCAACATTATTACTCATATCGGAAACTAGTTCCACTTGCAAGATTTGGTATGATAAAACTTATGAACCTCCCAAGGGGGCAAATCGAACAAGCGTACTTGCACACGATTCTCCGTATTAAATCTTAGCAACACATGTGACCAATAATATTGCCCAAGATATAAAGTATTGAATCTCGTTGATTCTCTACCCGTAATAAGTCAAAGCAATAGTTACTAACCACACGCGATCCTATTTAAGGGACGAAGATTAAGAAATAACGGACCATTGAGGTCTAATTCTTCCTAGTTCACCTCAAGAATTTGTCCTCCTCAGAGGGTCCTCTTCAAAGGCACTAGACATGCACTAGTGTAATCTCTTGGTCAAGACAAGCCAATCTGAGCGTTACACTTCAACCTTTCACGATTGATTGTTCATTTCCATCTAGGTCGTGAATGGAGTACTTTTGGTTACAAGGGACTGTTAATTTAATCTTCTGTGATCTGGTATCACTAAATTAACTACAATGTAACACGTACTATTTATTGAACAGTTATGCAGTAAATATATGTAACATTCGATGATATTTACAGCATCAGTGATAAACAATTTAATTCAGTAAATAAGTTCGAAATTCAATTTGATTATACAAAGTAAAAGCATACTTTCCAGTATAATCCCAACAATCTCCCACTTATACTCAAAGTTTGCTTTTAAGTATACTACAACATGTCTCGTGTAGATACGTGACATATATGTAGGGGAATAAGTTGCATAGATCTATTCGGGATGAATATTTAAATACCAATTTAATTCTCATAATTATTACTAGCATGAATTAATCCTATATTAATTCAAATAATAATCCAACAACAAATCATGCATATAATTAAGTCACGTAAATCCTACGCATGCGGAATTCTACGAGTTTACGTGAACGTACCTCTTGGGACGGCAATGGCTTTGTTTATTACACACCAAAAGAACTTCCCAAGTATTCCCTTAATCCTTGCTCGACTATCCGGTGGTAGGACACTTGCGAACAATTAACAAAAGGAAAATAAATTATGTTGCACCACCTTTGTGGATTTGCTAATTTTTCCAGCACATGAAATTGTACTTGGGAATGAAAGAATCATCCCCTATTTATAGAGTAGAAGTGATCGAAATTTTAGGGCAAAAACAATGTGGGAAAATCTTTTCTTGATCTCCAAGAAATCTTGAATATATCTCCTATATTCTTTTCCCATAATTATAATATTCCACAAAATCCCACCTACTCTCTGTTATGGATTAATTTCGAAAATTATAGGGCAAAAATCCAAGATTTGGATCTTCTTGAATTTATGAGATATTCTTGAATTTCAAGAAATACATATCTCCCATAATATATTTTCAAGAAAATCAAGAAAATCTTTCTTTCCCTTAATTATCAAAAATTTCGAAAATTTCCCTATGGATAACCAAGTGGGAGATTTCTTGAATTTAATGAGATAATCTTGTATTCCAAGTATTCACATCTTCATTCCATAACAAAATTCAAAGAAAATCTTTCTCCCCTTTATATCCATAAATTTCGAAAAACATGGAAAAAATAAGGCAACAATATTTATTTTATTTTAAACACCTTTTTCAGTTATTGGACTTTATGTTGGGCTACTTAGGGGGCCTTTAGGAGAATTAAGATTGGACCTTCCAATGGATCTTGAATTATCAATATTGAGCCACAATATTATTCAAGCCCATAAATATTAATTAATCCCACTACATAATTAATATTGCACTATCCATCTTAACCCATATTACGATACCAATATGGCTCCCCCCGGTTATTATTTTTCCGTGTTTAAGATTATCTAGCCCATTAATTAATTCAAGCCAATCAAATAGCTTTCCGCTAATTAATATCTTTTGTCCTCGGTTAAGAACGGTTCAACATTATTACTCATACCGAAACTAGTTCCACTTGCAAGATTTGGTATGATAAAACTTATGAACCTCCCAAGGGGGCAAATCGAACAAGCGTACTTGCACACGATTCTCCGTATTAAATCTTAGCAATCACACGTGACCAATAATATTGCCCAAGATAAAAAGTATTGAATCTCGTTGATTCTCTACCCATGATAAGTCAAAGCAATAGTTACCAACCACACGTGATCCTATTTAAGGAAATCGAAGATTAAGAATAAATAAAACCACCGAGGTCTAATTCTTCCTTGTTCGGCTTCAAGAATTTGTCCTCCTCAGAGGTCCTATTCAAAGCATCACCATGCACTAGTGTAATCTCTTGCCAAGACAAGCCAATCTCGAGCCTTATACTTCAACCTTTCACGATGGATTGTTCATTTACATCTAGGTCGAATGGTGTACTTTTTAGTTACAAGGATAATTAATTTAATCTTCTCGTGATCCGCATCACTAAATTAACTACAATGTAACACGTCTATTTATTGAACAATTTATGCAAAGAAATATATGTAACATTCAATGATATTTAAAGATCAGTGATAAATAATTTATTTCAGTAAATAAGTCCGAAATTCAGTTTTGATTATACAAAGTAAAAGCATACTTTTCAGTATAATCCCAACAATATAATGTCACGTACACGAGAACCTAATAATGTCTCCCACTTATACTCAAAGCAGATTGGCTACGCACTTGACAACCATTCCTCCCACATGTCTCTTGAATGTTTCCAGAGGCGTACACTTTGTGAAAGTGGTTAGCTAGGTTATCCTCCAACGCGATCTTAGCCACCTCTTCATCTCCTCTCTTAACGATTTCTCGTCTAAGATTTCTTTCCTTCAGTGTGCTTGTTTGACTCGTGGTCTCTTGGTTCCCTTGAATTTGTAACTGCCCCTAGCAAATATTGCTAGACAAATTCAGAACTCCATCCAAGTCCACTAAGAAGGTCTAGAGCCAAATCGTTCCTTCATCGCTTCACAAGCGCCTACTTACCCAAATTCCATGGTTGAGTCAAGGATGCATTTCTACTTCACACTCGTCCATTTCATGGCTACACTTCCCAAATGAAAGCACACTAACCGAGGCGTATAGTTTCGGAATCTATGCCTCGATTGGAAATCCGAGTCCGTAGTAAATGGCCGATGGGGATTATTCGATCGATAAAAACCAACATTCTATCTCGAGTTCTTTTCGAGATACTTCGAATGTTTTTTAATCGTCATTCAATGTTCTTTCCTCGAAAGTTACTTTGATATCTTGCCACAATGCCTACGGGTGAAAGCGGATATCCCGGTCTCGCGTGCACAACATTGCATACATAAGGCTTCCAAATAAATTAGCATAAGGAATGCCTTTCATGTCATCTATCTCTCCTTGTGTCTTAGGGCACATTTCCTGATAGATGGATTCCATGCCCGAAAGGTACGAAACCTTTCTTGAATCCTCGCATGTTTGAATCGCCTTCAAGACAATGTCTATGTATGAAGCTTTATGATAAGCCTATCATCATTTTCTTGCGATCTCGAAAGTGATCTTGATCCCAAGGATGTGCCCGGCTTCCCCTAAGTCCTTCATACCAAACTGTTTTGAAAGCCATGCCCTTACGTCTGATAACATCTTTACATCGTTCCCGATGAGCAGAATGTCATCTACATATAGTACTAAGAATACCAATGCAGTTCTGACACACTTTTTGTACACACAACTTTCGAACTCGTTTTGATCAAACCCATAAGACTTTATTACATGGTCAAAACATTGGTTCCAAGCTCTGGATGCTTGTTTGAGTCCGTAAATGGACTTCATGAGCTTACAAACTAGGTGTTCTTGACCATTTTCAATGAAGCCTTGGGGTTGTTGCATATAGATTTCTTCATCAAGACTTCCGTTAAGGAAAGCTGTCTTGACGTCCATTTGCCAGATTTCAAAATCGAGATGCGCAGCAATCAACTAGAGAATCCGGATGGACTTGAGCATCGCTACAGGTATCCTATAAACAACCTTAATTCTGATCGAGGATCCAATTTTCTGGCTTCCTTGTCCAACACGTAGGCCGGACACCCCCAAATTCTCATGTGTCTCGGATCGGCTTCGCGCCGTCCACAATTCTTGGGGGAGTTTTGGGAACCGATTTGATGACACCAAGTTCGTAATATAAGCCATTGTTTCCAAGGCATGACCCCGTAATCGACTTGATAGATCCGCATAACTCATCATTGATCTAACAATTTCTAAAAGAGTTATGTTTCTTCGCTCTGCAACCCCGCTTTTGTTGAGGGGTTCCCGTGCGCTTAATGATACAATCCTTCATCCGACAAGTAGTTCAAAACTCATCACCGAGGTACTCGCCCCAAAATCAGATCGTAGAGATTTGATACATTTATTCCTTATTATTCTCTGCTTGAGCCTTAAATTCTTTGAATTTCTCAAAGGTCTCAGATTTATGCTTCATAAGGAAAATATAGCCATACCTTGAGTAATCATCAATAAAAGTGACGAAATACTCATAACCTTCTCTTGCTTTGATTGACATTGACCACATACGCCTCAGGTGAACGATTTCTAACACTTCTTTGGCTCTATTCCTTGGCTCCAATGCCCTTCTTGGTCATTTTACCCTCCAAACATGATTCGCGAGGTTGAGATTGGTTCAACTTGGAGAGACTCCAAAGAACCGCCTTCTACCAACCTTTGGATCCTCTTTGGATTAATATTTCCCAATCTTAGATGCCATAGAAGTGTCTCATTCACGTCTGATGACCGTTTTCTTTTATCGGAAACAGTTGATGTGTTATAGGATGCATTTTGTGAGTGGTGTGCATACGCTAATTGTATAGAGATTATTCGACAACGTTCCATGACGACGTATAAATTTATCATAAAGAGAAATGGTAACAACTTTATCAAAAGTAATCAATATCCATCAAGGTAAAGTTTAGAAACCGAATTAGATTCTTTCTAAAACTAGGAACGTAAAGAACATCTCTTAAAATTAAAACTCATTTTTCAAAGGACAAAAGCACTTCTTCCATCGCTTCACCGCTACTCGTCGAAGATCGCCCAAAGGTGATGAGGATCTCACTCCCACTAAGTTCTTAGGGTCACTTAAACCCGGTGAAGCAAACATGATCGATGGATCCCAGATCAACTACCCACGAATGAGAAGTATAAGCCGCTAAACAAGTTTCAACAACTAGTGCGTGAGAATTACCTTTCTTTCTGCCCCTTTTGGGGTTGGAACAGGCAAACCTCCATTGTCCTTACCGCTGTTGAAGCACTTCCTCTTTGGATTTTCCTTGACACCACAAGCATTCCTCCTCTTACCATTGCCCTTGGCAACATTTGAGTTTGATTGCTTATGGCTTTTGGTCCTCTTCTTCTTCTTGCCTACCCTTGGCCTAGAAGATGAAGATGGACCACTTGCCGTTCAAAGCTTGAGTTTTGTGCCCCATCAATGTATCTGCCGCGACAAAAGTTTACTACAAATCAGCTAGCGAGGCCAAAGTGCTCAAAACTTTTGGGCAGAGAGTGGAGTAGTAAATTGATCTGGGTCTCTAGATCATAATCTGCACCCAAATCCTCAAGTTTGTTCAGATGAGCCATCAATTTTGAGGACGTAATCCCTTACGGGGTTGCCCTCCACCATTTTCAAATGATATCTCTCTCAAGGGTGATCCGATGAGCCCCGCGTTTTTGACTCGTCAGTTGGCTCATTTGACTTTTGGTGTGTCAAGAATCCACTTGTGCTTTTGTGCAGTTAGGACAATCATAATTTTTTTCGTTTCCAATCAACATAGTTTCCCATACAATTGACTTTAAGTATAATAAAAGTGGATTAAAAGGTTACGACATGCTGAACTGAAATAAATAACTATTTGTAAAAGTACAAAATTATCACACAATTCAATCACATGTATCATATTAAAATCTAAAAAAAATATGAACATGCATCAGCCAACATCTCAAAATAGTTTAAATAAGCCACGCAAATTCATTATTTAAACACATTCAAGCGTGTTACAAACAAGAACATTTACAAACCTTTTAATATCTAGATTAATAGTTGGCTCCCACTTGACCAATATAAAATTGACACAGGACTTGGGGGAAGATATGCATATCAATTTTATACCTAAGTAATAACCATGATTAAATATGTAATTATTATTTCGCTTTGAACGAGCCTCGTGGGAGGGTCATCGCCAAATCGATAATAATCCACAATCATCCGTTTGGAAGTTATTCATGTGAAAGTCATCTTTTGACCGTCCCGTGGGGGGAATTTCTCCAAAAGAATTCACAAATAAATAAATCATGGAGGTCAAAATTAATTCAATTTTATTATCCGGAAAAAAATTGTCAATTAATTGTTTAAGCATACTTAGTAATTTTTTTCGAAAGTAAGATTTTTCAAAACATTTTCTCATGCATCGCATATTTAAACACAATTTAAATATGCATAAAATAGTGCATTAACAACAAAACAAAATTAAACACATTGGGCACATATATCCAATTGTCACGGTTAATTTTTGTCATGTCTTAATCTCGAGAAATCGTCTTCTTCGCCTTCATCGTTTGTCTCAAAAAGTTCGCCTCGTCAAGCAACGTCATCGACCAGCTCGCGGGTCGAAGTGCCCGCCTAACACTCCCGGTCGAAACCCGTCTCGCTCACCTAAGCGCCCCGGCGCCACGACGGTTCTTCTCAAGAGGGTCTCTCAGGCGCCAGATCCCAGCCTCCCGCCCGCCTGCAGTCCGAGTCCAGCCTCCTCCTGCCGCCTCAGCCTTCATCGCGCCCGAAGATCGATCGATGACGTCAAGCGCCGATGCCCAATCCAAGGCGCTCGGCCAGACCTGACCTTATCCCACGCCTCGCATCGCGTGATCCGCCCGGCCCACGCCACGCTGCCTCTCCTTTAGCACGCGTTCAACACACACGCCGCTCATACCCGGTTCCGGATCTATTCGGTTTTAATCCTCCGTCTTCGTCTTGGCTCAAGATCCGGTTGCAATTTATTTACAAAAAAAATAAATAAACCTAGATCTAGACTAGTCTATTACAATGAACAAATCAAATAAATCCTAATCTACTCATGGATTTTCTCACGAAGCAAAACGAATTCGAACGAACCGAATTAAAAACCACAATTTATATGCATGCATAAATATAAACATTCATCAAATACCATGACAATTGGATACCTGCAAAAAAGATCTAGCAATTCTACTATCCAATTTCAAATTTAATGAAAATGAATTAAATTACAATTTAAAACTCAGAGCCCGAAACCGAGGCTCTGATACCAGTTGTTGGGGAATTAATTGCCCGGATCTATTCGGGATGAATATTTAAATACAAATTTAATTCTAACAATTATTACTAGCATGAATTAATCCTATATTAATTCAAATAATAATTCAACAACAAATCATGCATATAAACAGTTCACATAAATCCTACACATGCGGAATTACTACGGGTTTACGTGAACTAACATGTTTGGAATGGCAATGGACTCGGTTGATAAGAACACACCAAAAAGCCTTTCCAAGTAGTCCCTAGCCCTTGCTCGTCAATCCGGTGGAAGGAAACTCACGAACAATTAACAAAAGGGAAAATAAATTATTTGTTGCACCACCTTTGTGGATTTCTAATTTTTCCAACACATGGAATTGCACTTGGGGATGAAAGAATCATCCCCTATTTATAGAGGGGGTGTTGGTCGAAAACTTTGCATGGAATAGGGGGAAGAAAATCTTTTTCTTGATCTCCAAGAAATCTTGAATATATCTCATATATTATTTTCTCCATAATTAAAATATTCCATAAAATCCCAACTCCTCTTGTTATGGTGTATTTCGAAAAAATAGGAAAAAAGAAACCAAGATTTGGATCTTCTTGAATTTATGAGATATACTTGTATTCCAAGAAATACATATCTTCCATAATATCTTTTCAAGAAAATCAACAAAATCTTTATTTCCCCTTATTTTCTCAAAATTTTCGAAAATTTCATAGCAAATAACCAAGTGGGAGATTTCTTGAATTTAATGAGATAATATTGTATTCCAAGAATACTTATCTTCATTCCATAACAAAATTCAAAGAAAATATTTCTCCCTCTTTTATTTACTATTTTTCGAAAAATAGGAAAAATTAGGCAACAAGATTTATTTTATTTTTAAACACCTTTTCAGTTATTGGACTTAAGATACTTTGGGCTACTTTGAGGGGCCTTTAGGAGAATTAAGATTGGACCTTCGATGGATCTTGAATTATCAATATTGAGCCACAATATTATTCAAGCCCGTAAATATTAATTAACCCCTTTACATAATTAATATTGCCAAATCCATCTTAACCCAATATTACTATTAATATGGCTCCCCAAATTATTTCGAGTGTTTAAGATTATCTAGCCCATTAATTAATTCATGCCCTTTGAAATAGCTTTCCATTAATTAATATCTTTTGTCCAAATACATGTTCAACATTATTATCCATCGAAAACTAGTTCCACTTTGCAAGATTTGGTATGATAAATCTTATGAACCTCGATTTACCGTCGAACAAATTGGTTATCATTCTTAATTATTAAATCTAAGCAATCGCATGTGACCAATAATTTTGCCCAAGATATAAAGTATTGAATCTAATTGATTCTCTACATTGTAAATCAAAGCGATAATTACTAACCACGTGCGATCTAAATTAAGGGATGAAGATTAAGAAATAATGAACCCTTTGAGGTCTAATTCTTCCTAGTTGGAAAAAGAAAAAAGAATTTATCCTCTGGAGGTCTGACCGATTGCATCGATCATGCATTAAATTAATCTCTTGAAAAAAGAGATTACATTTAGTGCATTTCAGATGGAAATGAACAATTTCCATCTAGGCAAATAAGCGTACTTTTTAAAATTCTTAATTTAATCTTGTGATCAAGAGATTATCACTAAATTAATACTAATGTAACACGTCTATTTATTGAGCAGTTTATGGAAAAATATTTAACAATCAACTCATCCCTTAAATTAGACCGATTGATAAATAATTTATTTTTCTTAAATAATTGCTTAAATTTGGTTATACAAAGTTAGAGAATCTTTCGAGATTCAATACTTTATATCTTTTAGATTCAATATTATATCTTGGGCATAATCAAACTTCTCGATTGCTAAGATTTAATACGAGAATCGTTTCTTCAACTTCGCTTTTGTTCGACGGTTCTTTGGTGGTTTTAAGTTTTATCATACCAAATCTTGCAAGTTGAAGAACTAGTTTCCGTATGGATAATAATGTTGAACCGCTCTTTACTTTAAGGATAAAAGATATTAATTAATGGAAAGCTATTTCAAAAATAGCTTGAATTAATTAATGAGCTAGATAATCTTAAACACGGAAATAATAACCGAGCCATATTAACTGTAAATACGGGTTAAGATGGATAAATGGCAATATTAATTATGTAGTGGATTAATTAATATTTATGGTCTTGAATAATATTGTGGCTCAATATTGGTAATTTAAGATCCATTGGAAGGTCCAATCTTAATTCTCCTAAAGGCCCCCCAAGTAGCCCAAGTGTTTCATTCTCCTATAGGGGATGAGTGTTTCATTCCCAAGTGCAATTCCATGTGCTGGAAAAATTAGTAAATCCACAAAGGTGGTGCAACAAATTTTATTTTCCCTTTTGTTAATTGTTCGCGAGCTTCCTTCCACCGGATTGTCGAGCAAGGACTAGGGAATACTTGGGAAAGTCTTTTGGTGTGTTTTCATTGACAAGACCACTGCCATTCTAAGAGGTAGGTTCACGTAAACTCGTAGTAATTCCGCATGCGTAGGATTTACGTGAACTGTTTATATGCATGATTTGTTGTTGAATTATTATTTGAATTAATATATGATTAATTCATGCTAGTAATAATTGTTAGAATTAAATTTATATTTAAATATTCATCCCGAATAGATCCCGCAATTAATTTCCCAACAATCGTATCGAGCCTCGGTTTCGACTCAATTTTAAATTGTAATTTAATTGCTTTTCATTAAATTTGAAATTGATAGTAGAATTGCTAGATCTTTTTTTTGCGGTATCCAATTGTCATGGAATTTAATGTGTTTAATTTATGCATGCATATAAATTGTGGTTTTTTAATTCGATTCGCTTCGAACTCGTTTTTGCCTCGAGAAAAATCCACGAGTAGATTAGAATTTATTTGATTTGATCAATGTAATAGACTAGTCTAGATCTAGGTTTATTTATTTTTTGTAAATAGAATTCTGACCCGATCGAGATCCGAATCTAAGTAGTAATTCACGTCATGGGATTCGCTATTTAACGCGCTGATTTGTTGTTGACGCGATATTTGGATTAATATCGCGTTGGGCATCTTAGGTCCGAAAGTTAGAATTAATTTATATTTAAATATTAAATCCGCACGCGCAGGACGCGGCAATTAGATTTCCCAACGCTTCGGGCGACGCTGGCGATACCGGTTTCGGGCGACGCGAAAGGATTTTAAGGGCGTAATTTAATTAGTTTTCATTAGAATTTGAAAGACGGATGCCATAGACACGGCTGGATCTTTTTGCGGCATCGACCATGAGCCGGTCATTTAATGTGTTTAATTTACGCATCGTATAACGGGTTGTAGTTTTAGATTAACGGTTAAGGCCTTGAAGACGTTTTGATTAAGATACGACAAAATTAACCACATAATCGATAAATGTGCCCAATATGTTTAATTTTTGTCTTGATGTTTATGCATTGTTTTATGCTTATTTAAATTGTGTTTAAATTTGCGATGCATGAGAAAAATGTTTTGAAAAAATCTCACTTTCGAAAATTACTAAGTATGTTTAAACAATTAATTGACAATTTTATTCCGGATAATAAAATTGAATTAATTTTTGACCTCCATGATTTATTTATTTGTGAATTCTTTTGAAGAAATTCCTCACTTTTGACTTTGGTCAAAAGATAGCTTTCACATGAATAAATTTCAAACCGATGATTGTGGATTATTACTAGTGGCGATTTATGACCCTCCCCACGAGGCTCGCTCAAAGCGAAAATAATAATTTCAGATTTAATCATGGTTATTACTTAGGTAAAAAATTGATATGAATATACTTTCCTCAAGTCCCTGCTAATTTTATATTGGTCAAGGGAGCCAACTATTAATCTGATATTAAAGGTTTGCAAATCGTTTTGTTTGTAACATGTTTGAATGTGTTTAAATAATGACCCACCCCACGCGGGCTTATTTAAACTGCTTTTTTGAGATGTTGGTCGATGATATTCATATTTTTTTTGAGATTTTAATATGAAACATGTGATCGAATTTTTGTGATATATTTGTGCTTATGCATATTATTATTTATTTCATTTCATCATGTCGCAACCTTTTAATCCATTCAAGTTATATACACTCAAAGAACACCAATTAACCGGAGATAACTATGTTGTTTGGAAACGAAATATGAGTTTTCCTCCTAAGACAAGAACATCATTGGGTTCTTGATGTACCCAAGCCACGATGCTCATCAATGGATCTCGATGCGGAAAGGCACTTGTATAATATTTGGGAGCAGGCCAATGAACCCATGAAACGTGTAATCTTAACTTCACTGTCTGATGATTTGAGACACATTCATGAAGTTGCAGAAATTATACAAACTCTTGAAGAAATACTTTTTACAAAAGACCGGATGATCAATCAGTTTAAAACTGGCGACGTGGCTAGGCTAAAAATGGCTGAGGGAACACCCGTAAGGGAGCATGTTCTCAGAATAAAACGCCATTTTGATAAACTTGCTTATCTCGGTACTAAGTATTGTGATGAGGCTCAAATCAAATTTCTTTTCCTAACTCTTCCAAGGTGTTTTGATGAGTTTTACTGTAGTTTTATGATGAGCGATCACATGTTTACTATGGACACTATACAAGAAGCCTTGGAGATAATAGAGAAGCATTTAGGAAAGAAAGACGAAGCATTGGTGACCAAAAGTCTTTTCTCAAGATCTAGGCCAATGGGAGGCAAGACTCAAGAAAAGGAAAGTGGTCAGATCCAAAGCAAACTCATCACTAAGAAAAGTAAGAGAAAGACAGCTAGTTGGATGGGTGTCAAGAAAGTACCAAAAGGAAAATGCTTCAAGTGCAGTGAAAAGGGATATTGGAGGTCAGCCTGTTCCAATCCCAAAAGGAATGGAAAGAAAGGTAATTCTCACGCACTAGTTGTTGAAACTTGCTTAGCGGCGTATGCCTCCCATTTATGGGTGGTGGATACGGGATCCACTTATCATGTTTGTTTCACTTTACAGGGGTTCAAACGGACCCGACAACTTAGTGAGAGTGAGATCCTCATCACACTGGGCGATGCTACGAGAGAGGCAGCTGAAGCAGTGGGAGAAGTGCACCTGTCTTTTGAAGACAGAGTTTTAATTTTAAGAGATGTACTTTACGTTCCTAATTTTAGAAAGAACTTGATTTCAGTTTCTAAACTTTACCTTAATGGATATTCGGTTACTTTTGATAAAGTTGTTACCATTTCTCTTTATGATAAATTTATCTGTCATGGAACGTTGTCAAGTAATCTCTATACAATTAACTGTGCACACCACTTACGAAATGCATCCTATAACACATCAACTGTTTCCGGTAAAAGAAAACATTCATCAGACGTGAACGAAACACTTCTATGGCATCTAAGATTGGGACATATTAATCCAAAGAGGATCCAAAGGTTGGTGAAAGACGGTTCACTAGAGTTTCTCCAAGTTGAACCAATTCCAACCTGCAAATCATGTTTGGAGGGTAAAATGACCAAGAGGGCATTCGGAGCTAAGGGGAATAGAGCCAAAGAAGTGTTAGAAATCGTTCACATAGACGTATGTGGTCCAATTTCAACCAAAGCAAGAGGAGGTTATGAGTATTTCATCACTTTTATTGATGACTACTCGAGGTACGGTTATATTTTCCTTATGAAGCATAAATCTGAGACCTTTGAGAAATTCAAAGAATTTAAGGCTCAAGCAGAGAATCATAGGGAAAAACATATCAAGTCTCTATTTATCCTATCGTGATAGGCAGTACCTCAACGATGAGTTTTTGAACTACTTGTCGATGAAGGGATTGTATCCCACCGATCAAGAATCTTTAACCCCAACAAAACGGGGTTGCAAAGCCGTAAAAATGTAACTCTTTTTGAAATGGTCGATCAATGATGAGTTATGCGGATCTTCCCAAGTCGTTCTGGGGTCATGCCTTGGAAACAACGACTTACATTCTGAACTTGGTGCCATCCAAATCGGTTCCCAAAACTCCCAAAGAATTGTGGACCGGGCGCAAGCCTAGTTTGAGACACATGAGAATTTGGGGTGTCCGCCTCGTGTTGGACAAGGAAGCCGAAATTAGATCCTCGATCGTAATTAAGGCTATTTATAGGATACCTCGAGGGAACAAAAGGGTGTATGTTCTATGGTCCCGAAGATCAAAAGGTGGTAATAAGCACCCATTTTAGATTTTTGGAGGAAGACTATATGAACGAAAGAAGACCCAGAAGTGAGATTACCTTAAGTGAGCTAAGGGGGCTAACCTCATTGCCAACTGTACAAGATGATATACCAAATGACACATTTTCACAACCGGAACCTCGTCGTAGTGGGAGGGTTGTAAGATAGCCCGAGAGATTCATGGGGATAGGAGAGTCCTCGGACTTGATTCCCGGACAAGACGAATCAGACCCATGGACATATGATGAGGCAATCCAAGACAAGGATGCAGTTTCTTGGCAAAAGGCAATGAAAGCAGAAATGGGGTCTATGGATCATAACAGAGTGTGGGAGCTAGTCGAACCACTTAATAAGGTCAAGCCCATTGGTTGCAAGTGGGTATACAAGAGAAATAGGGGATCGGACGGGAAGGTGGAAACCTTCAAGGCAAGGCTTAAGGTGAAAGGTTATACTCAGAAAGAAGGGATCGACTATGAGGAAACCTTTTCACCTGTAGCAATGCTCAAGTCCATCCGGATTCTCTTGTCGATTGTTGCACATCTCAATTCTAAAATCTGACAAATGGATGTCAAGACAGCTTTCCTTAACGGAAGTCTTGATGAGGAAATCTATATGCAACAACCCTAAGGCTTCATTGAAAAGGGCCAAGAACACCTAGTTTGTAAGCTCATGAAGTCCATTTACGGACTCAAACAGGCATCCAGGGTTTGGAACCAATGTTTTGATCATGTTATAAAGTCTTATGGGTTTGGTCAAAACGAGTTCGAAAGTTGTGTGTACAAAAAGCGTTCGGAACTGCATTGGTATTCTTAGTACTATACGTAGATGACATTCTGCTCATCGGGAACGATGTAAAGGTGTTATCAGACGTAAGGGCATGGCTTTCAAAACAGTTTGATATTAAGGGCCGGGCACATCCTTTGGATCAAGATCACTCGAGATCGCAAGAAAATGATGATAGGCTTATCGCAAGCTTCATACATAGACACTGTCTTGAAACGATTCAACATGCAGGATTCCAAGAAAGGCTTTGTACCTTTTAGGCATGGAATCCATCTATCCAAGGAAATGTGCCCTAAAACACAAAAGGAGATAGATGACATGAAAGGCATTCCTTATGCTTCGGCTGTCGGAAGCCTTATGTATGCAATGCTGTGTACGAGACCAAATATCTGCTTTGCCGTTGGCATGGTAGCAAGATATCAAAGTAACCCGGGGAAAGAACATTGGACGACAGTTAAAAATATTCTGAAGTATCTGAAAAGAACTAGAGATAGAATGTTGGTTTATCAGTCAGATAGTCTAATCCTCATCGGCTACACGAACTCAGATTTCCAATCAGACTTAGATTCCAGAAAATCTACCTCCGGTAGTGTGTTTTGCATGGGGGGAGGAGCCATGACGTGGAGAAGCGTTAAGCAGAAATGCATCGCAGATTCTACCATGGAAGCCGAATATGTAGCTGTTTGCGAGGCAGTGAAAGAAACAGTTTGGCTCAATAACTTCCTAGTGGACTTGGATGTAGTTCCGAATTTGCCCAGCACAATCACTGTTTATTGTGACAATGCCAGAGCAGTTGCAAATTCAAGGGAACCAAGAGCCCACAAAGCCAACAAACACATTGAAAGGATATACCATCTTATACGAGAAATCGTTAAGAGAGGAGATATAAAGGTGTCAAAGATCGCGTTAGAAGACAACCTAGCTGATCCATTCACAAAGGGTCTGCCTCAGAATACATTCGAGAGACATGTGAAAGGAATGGGTGTCAAGACCGTTGCCAATCTACTTTGAGTATAAGTGGGAGACATTATTAGGTTCGTGTAGGTGACATTAGTTGTCACGCACTACACACGAGACATCTTTAGAGTATACTTAAAAGCGCATTTTGAGTATAAGTGGGAGATTGTTGGGATTATACTGGAAAGTATGCTTTTACTTTGTATAATCAGACTGAATTTCAGACTTATTTACTGAAATAAATTGTTTATCACTGATGCTTTAAATATCATCTAATGTTACATATATTTACCGCATAATCATTAAATAAATAAGACGTGTTACATTGCGATTAATTTAGTGATACCGATCACGTAAGATTAAATTAACAGTTCCTTGTAACTAAAAAGTACACCATTCACGACCTAGATGGAAATGAACAATCCATCGTGAAAGGTTGAAGTGTAAGGCTCGATTGGTTTGTCTTGACCAAGAGATTACACTAGTGCATGTCTAGTGCATCAAGAGGACCTCAGAGGACAAATTCTTCGAATCGAACTAGGAAGAATTAGACCTCAGTGGTTAGTTATTTCTTAATCTTCGTCCCTTAAATAGGATCGCGTGTGGTTAGTAACTATTATTTTGACTTATTACGGGTAGAGAATCAAGGAGATTCAATACTTTATATCTTGGGCAATATTATTGGTCACATGCGATTGCTAAGATTTAATACGGAGAATCGTGTGCAAGTACGCTTGTTCAATTTGTCCCCTTGAGAGGTTCATAAGTTTTATCATACCAAATCTTGCAAGTGGAACTAGTTTCCGGTGTGGATAATAATGTTGAACCGTTCCTTTACCAAGGATAAAATATATTAATTAATGGAAAGGTATTTCAGTGGCTTGAATTAATTAATGGGCTAGATAATCTTAAACACGGGAAATAATAACCGGGAGCCATATTAACTGTAATATGGGTTAAGATGGATAGTGCAATATTAATTATGTAGTGGGATTAATTAATATTTATGGGCTTGAATAATATTGTGGCTCAATATTGGTAATTCAAGATCCATTGGAAGGTCCAATCTTAATTCTCCTAAAGGCCCCCCAAGTAGCCCAACATAAAGTCCAATAACTGAAAAAGATGTTTAAAAATAAAATAAATTTTGTTGCCTATTTTTCCTCATTTTTTTTCGAAAATTATGAATAAAAGGGGAGAAAGATTTTCTTTGAATTTTGTTATGGAATGAAGATATGTATTCTTGGAATACAAGATTATCTCATTAAATTCAAGAAATCTCCCACTTGGAATGAAGATATGTATTCTTGGAATACAAGATTTTCTTTTATTTTCCCTTTTGTTAATTGTTCGCGAGCTTCCTTCCACTGGATTGTCGAGCAAGGACTAGGGAATACTTGGGAAGGTCTTTTGGTGTGTTTTCATTGACGAGACCATTGTCATTCCAAGAGGTAAGTTCACGTAAACTCGTAGTAATTCCTCATGCGTAGGATTTACGTGAACTGGTTATATGCATGATTTGTTGTTGAATTATTATTTAAATTAATATAGGATTAATTCATGCTAGTAATAATTGTTAGAATTAAATTTGTATTTAAATATTCATCCCGAATAGATCCGGACAATTAATTCCCCAACAATACACACTGTTCACAGAACTCCAACTTTGATAGACTATTTCCAAAAAACACACCTTTCTTTGTCAACTCTTGCAGGCCCTTTTCACCAATGTGAGCAAGTCTCTTATGCCACAAAGTAGTAATATCTTTACTAACAGTTGCATCAGAGGCACCATCAACAGTTTTCCCTACTAGAGTATATAGTCCTTTGCCTTTTCTCCCTTCATCACTACTCTGCTAGACTTAGCGACTTGTATGAAACCTCTATTTGTGTTGAATTCATACCCAAGTGCATTAAGTGAGCCTAGTGAAATCAGATTTCTCTTAAGATCAGGCACAAATCTCACATCTGTCAATATTCTTATCTTCCCATCAAACATCCTGATTTTGACAGATCCACTACCCTTAACTTGACAGCTTTCATCATTTCCCAATAATACAAGACCTCCATCATAGAGTTTCAAATCTACAAACCAATGCTCTATAGGACACATATGAAAGGAACAGCCAGAATCAAGCACCCACTCATAGGAGAGTTTGTTGTCACTTACAGTCATGGCCTCTGCACTTTCATAGCCTTTGTTCAAAGAAATTTCTTTTTTGCTTTTAGGAGGTTCTTGTGTCTTCTTTTCTTTATCTGGACAATTCTTATTTAGGTGACCAAGTTTGTGGCAATGGAAGCACTTTCTCTTTTCCACAAAATCAGAACCCTTCTGATCTTGTTTAGTGGATTTCCCATCTTTCTTCTTCTGAAATTTCTTCTTGCCACCCTTGAATTTCACATTTAAGCCTTCACCATCCTTTGAAGGTTTCTTGTCCGTTTGAATCTGCATAAATTTGGTCTTGATTGCAGATTGCACTTCATCAAACTTCAGCTGTTCTTGTTTCCCAAACATCAAGGCATCTTTGAAGTTTTCAAGGGATTTAGGCAATGAGTTTAATAACATCAGGGCCTTGCCATCATCATCCAGCTTCACATCTAAACTTTTAAGATCATCCACAAATATGTAGCTGCACTAGTGGATGAAGCTGCTGGCCATTGATCAGCAGGCTTCAATGCATTTGCCAAACCGTGTTGAATCAGCAGGGCCTTCATCTTCATTTTCCAGAGCCCAAAGTCGTTCTTCCCATTGAATTTCTTGTTGGGGATTATACTGAAAAGTATGCTTTTTACTTTGTATAATCGAAACTGAATTTCCAGACTTATTTACTGAAATAAATTATTTATCACTGATGCTTTAAATATGATTGAATGTTATATATATTTATTGCATAACCGCTCAATAATTGCATGCGTGTTACATCAGAGTTAATTTAGTGATACCCATCACGAAGATTAAATTAACAGTCCCTTGTAACTATAAGTACGCCATTCACGACCTAGATGGAAATGAACAACCATCGCGAAAGGTTGAGGTGTAAGGCTTAGATTGGTTTGTCTTGACCAAGAGATTACACTAGTGCATGATTGATGCTACCGAATAGACTCTACAGAGGATAAATTCTTCGAGAATCAACATGGAAGAATTAGACCTCGCTTGTTCGTTGTTTCTTAACCTTCGCCCCTGAAATAGGATCACGTGGGATCGGTAACTATTGCTTTGACTTATCATGGGTAGCGAAATCGAGAGAGATTCAATACGTGCTTTTTATCTTGGGCAATATTATTGGTCACACGTGATTGCTAAGATTTAATACGAAGAATCGCGTGCAAGCACGCTTGTTAGATTTGCCCCTTGGGAGGTTCATAAGTTTTATCATACCAAATCTTGCAAGTGGAATTTGTTTCCTTATGGATAATAATGTTGAACCGCTCTCTACTCAAGGACAAAAGATATTAATTAATGGAAAGCTATTTCAAAGGGCTTGAATTAATTAATGGGCTAGATAATCTTAAACACGGAAATAATGACCGGAGCCATATTGACCGTAATATGGGTTAAGATGGATAGTACAATATTAATTATGTAGTGGGATTAATTAATATTTATGGGCTTGAATTATATTGTGGCTCAATATTAGATATTCAAGATCCATTAGAAGGTCCAATCTTAATTCTCCTAAAGGCCCCCTGAGTAGCCCAACATATAGTCCAATAACTGAAATGGTGATTAAAATAAAATAAATATTGTTGCTTATATTTCCTCACTATTTTCGAAAATTATGGATAAAAGAGGGAGAAAGATTTTCTTTGAATTTTGTTATGGAATGAAGATATGTATTCTTGGAATACAAGATTATCTCATTAAATTCAAGAAATCTCCCACTTGGTTATTCATTAAGAGATTTTCGAAATTTTTGGAAAATAGAGGGCAAGAAAGATTTTCTTGATTTTCTTGAAAAGATATTATGGAAGATATGTATTTCTTGAAATACAAGAATATCTCATAAATTCAAGAAGATCCAAATCTTGGATTCTTGCACCTTAGATTTTTCGAAAATATTCCATAAAGAAAGAGGAGGTGGATTTTTGTGGAATATTTTAATTATGGGAAAAAGAATATATGGGATATATTCAAGATTTCTTGGTGACCAAGAAAAGTCTTTTCCCACATTGAAAATTCACATAAATTTCGTGCCCCTCCTCTCCTATAAATAGGGGATGATTAGTTCCTTCCCAAGTACAATTCCATGTCTTTGAAATATTAGCAAAATCCACATACGTGGTGCAAAAAGAAAGTTTATTTTTTTCCTTTGTTAATTGTTCATGAAAGTATCCTTCCAATCGGATTGTTGAGCAAGGGCTAAGGGAATACTTGGGAAGTCCTTTTGGTTAGTCCGTCCGGATCAAGACATCGCTATCCCGAGAGGTACGCTCACGTAAACCCGTAGATTCCGCATGCGTAGGTTTTACGTGGCTTTTTATATGCATGATATGTTGTTGCAATTATTATTTGAATTAATATAGATTAATTCATGCTAGTAATAATTAATGAATTAAATTTGTATTTAAATATTCACCTTTAATAGATCTGTGCGAATCATTCCCCAACAATCGCATCGAGCCACTTTTTTGCTCAATTTTTTAAATTGTAATTTAATTCGTGGACATTAAATTTGAAATTGGATAGTAGAACCAGCTTAGATCTGCTTTTGCGGTATCCAATTGTCATGGATTTTAATGTTTTATTTTGCATGCATATAAATGTGGTTTTTTAATTCGATTCGTTTAATTTGTTTTGCTTTAGTGAGAAAATCCACGAGTAGACTAGGATTTGTTTGATTTGATCAATGTAATAGACTAGTCTAGATCTAGGTTTATTTATTTTTGTAAATAAATTGTAACCGGATCGGAACGAAGAGATGAAGAATTAAAGGACGAAATCCGTAACCAGCGTAGTGGCGCGGCGCTACTGGCACGCGCTTTGGGCGCTAGGCGAGGCCGGGCGCGAAGCGCGAGGATGGAGGTTGCCGCTGCGGCACGGGCGCGCGCTTCCAAAGTCGAAGCGTGAGTGGGGCGGTTACGGCGCGCTGGTGATCAAGTGCTGCTACGGAAAGACGCGAAGGCCGCCGAGGTCGCGGGGCGAGGCGGAGGCGGCGAAGGCTATATAGCGGATGTTACATGGATGCTGCCGCCGGCGGGATCGCTGACTCGCCGGCTACCGCGAGGCGTACAGGCGCCGCTGCGGGCGGGTCTGGCTAAGCGCGCCGAGGCCGCTTAGGTTGTCTCAGACAAGCTGCCGTCGGGTTACAGGGTGCCAAGATTCCTACGCCATGGAAATTAAGCCACAAGGTTCGAGATGAAGTATTTTTTTCGAGATTTAACGAGTGAGAACCGAGACGTGTTTCTTCAAGATCAAGCCAAGAAAAAATCAAACATGACAATTGGATAATTTGTGCCCAATATGTTTATTTTTCGCATTTGTTGGTTTTATTTGTGCTATCTTATGCTTTATTTAATTTGTTTAAATGTGTTTTACATGAGGGTTGCCAAATTGAAAAATCTCAACTTCAAAATTACTAAGTATGTTTTAAATAATTAATTGACAATTTTATTCCTGATAATAAAATTGAATTAATTTTGACCTCCATGATTTATTTATTTGTGAATTCTTTTGAGAGAAATTCCCCAACCAGATTCGGTCAAAAGATAGGTTTCACATGAATGAATTCCAAAACGGATGATTGTGGGTTATTACTAGTGGCGGCGATGACCTCCCAACGAGGCTCGATCAAAGCGAAAATAGTATTCCTCGTATTTAATCATGGTTATTACTTAGGTATAAAATTGATATGCATATATTTCTCCTAAGTCCCTCGCCAATTTTATATTGGTCAAGTGGGAGCCAACTATTAATCTGATATTAAGGGTTTGTAAATCGTTTTGTTTGTAACCCGCTTGAATGTGTTTAAATAATGACCCACCCAACGTGGCTTATTTAAACTGCTTTTGAGATGTTGGTGATGCATGTTCATATTTATTTGAGATTTTAAATATGATGGCATGTGATCAAACCTTGTGATATATTTGTGCTTATGCATATTATTGTTTATTTCATTCAAAGATGTCGCTACCTTTTAATCCATCATTGTTATTATACTTAAAAGTCAATACAATATGTATGGAAACTATATTGATTGAAAATTATAATTGTCCTAATCGCACAAAAGCACAAGTGGATTTTGACACACAAAAAATCGATGATGAGCCAACCGACGAGTCAAAACACGCGGGACTCGTCCGATCACCTCATGAGAGATGTCGTCAAAATGGTGGAGGAAAACCCGTAAGGATTTATGTCCTCAAAATAGATGGCCCATCCGAACAAACTTGAGATTCTCGAAAAGCAGATTATGACCGAGACTCGGATGAATTTGGTACTTCACTCTCTCGTCCCAAAAAGTTTTTGAGCATTTTGCCTCGCTAAATAATTTGTTGCAAGCTTTTGGTCACGATGTAAATGATGAAGAGGCACCAAACTCAAGCTTTATCTTGACAAGTGGTCCGCCTTCATTTTCTAGGCCAAGGGTAGGCAAGATAAAGAAGAGGACCAAAGGCCATAAGCAATAAAACTCAACTATTGCCAAGGGCAATGGTAAGATGAGGAATGCTTGTCAGGTCAAGGAAAATCCAAAGAGGAAGTGCTTAAGTCGCGGTGAGAGAGGACAATGGAGGTTTTGCTTCGCTCTAACCCCAAAAGGGACGGAAAGAAAGGTAATTCTCATACACTAGTTGTTGAAACTTGTTTAGCGGGCGATACTTCTCATTCGTAAGGGTGGTTGATATGAGATCCACTAATCATGTCAGCTTCACGGGTTCTAAATGATCCGCAACATAGTGGGAGTGAGATCCTCATCACACCGGGTAACGTTATTTAAAGTAGAAGACATTGCAATGCTACGTAAATGGCGTATATTGCAATGCTACGATAGTAACGATTATTGCAATACTACGCAAGTAGCATAGACATTGCAATGCTACATGAGTAGTTGATTAAAGTAGTGGGAGAAGTGCACCTATCTTTTGAAGATAAAGTTTTTTTTTTGAGATTATCTTTATGTTCCCGCTTTAGAAAGAATTCACTTTCGCTTTCTAAAAATCGATTAAAGGACACTAAGTTTCTTCTAATAAGAATGACATCATTTTTGAAATGATGAGTGTACTTTATGGGACATTGATGGAAAATCTCTATAAAATTAATCAGGCACACCACTCACTTAAATGCATCCTATAACACATCAACTATTTCCCGACAAAAAGAAAAGCGTGAAATCAAATACTTTTTTGGCATCTAAGATTAGGTCATATAAATCCAAAGAGGATCCAAAGGTTGGTGAAAGATGGTTCACCGGAGCGTCTCCCAAGTTGAATCGAATCCAACCCGCTAATCATGTTTGGAGGGTAATATGACCAAGATGGCATTTGGAGCCAAGGGGAACGGGCTAAAGAAGTGTTAGAGATCGTTCACATAGATGTACGTAGTTCAATGTTAACCAAAGCAAGAGGAGGTTATGAGTAATTTTATTGATGATTACTCAAGGTACATTTTCCTTATGAAGCATGAATCTGAGTCCTTTGAGAAATTCTAAAGAATTTAAGGCTCAAGCAGAGAATCATATGGGAAAAACGATCAAGTCTCTACGATATGATCGTGGAAGTGAATACCTCAGAATGAGTTTTTGAACTACTTATCTGATGAAGGGATTGTATCCTCCATCAAGACCTTAACCCTCAACAAAACGGGGTTTGCAGAGCGAAGCAACAGAGTTCTTTTGGAAATGATTAGATCAATGATGAGTTATACGGATCTTCCCGAGTCGTTCGGGGTCATACTTTGGAAAACAGCGACTTACATTCTGAACTTGGTGCTATCCAAATCGGCCCAAAACCCCAAAGAATTGTGGACCCAAGCGCAAGTCTAGTATGAGACACATGAGATTTGGGGTGTCCGCCCTACGTGTTGGATAAGGAAGCCGGTAAATTGGATCCTCGATCAGAATTAAGGTTGTTTTGTAGGATACCCCGAGGGAACAAAAGGGTGAATGTTCTATAGTTCCGAAGATCAAAAGGTGGACATTCACACCCACTTTAGATTTTGGAAGAAAACTATAGAACCAAAGAAAACCCGTATGAGATTACCTTAAATGAGCTTAGAGGGCAAACCTCAAAGGCCGATCATCTTTAGATGATATACCAAACGATACGTTTTCACAATCGGAGCCTCGTTATAGTGGGAGGGTTGTTAGACGGCTAGAGATTCATGGAATAGGAGAGTCCTCGGACTTGATTCCCTAATCGCACCCATGGACATATGACGAGGCACTCCAAGATAAGGATGCGGTTTCTTGTGCAAAGAATGAAAGCCGCCGGTGGGTTCTATGTTTCATAATAGAGTGTGGGAGCAAGTCGAACCACTTAATGGGGTCAAACCCATTAGATGCAAGTGGGTATATAAGAGGAAAAGAGGATCGGACGGGAAGGTTGAAACCTTTTGAAGCAAGACTAATGGCGAAAAGGTTATACTTATACTCGTAAAGAATGGGATCGATTATGTGGATACTTTTTTTTTTCCATAGCCATGCTTAAGTCCATCCGTATTCTCTTATCGATTGTCACAAGATTTTCGACTTTTGAATCTGCAAATGGATATCAAGACAAACTTTCCTTAACTAAGTCTTGATAAAGAGATCCATATGCAACAACCCCTAGTTTTCATTGAAACAGCCAAGAACACCCAGTTTGTAAAAGCTCAAGAGGTCCATTTACGGACTCAAACAGGCATCCAGAACTTGGAACCAAAGTTTTGATCATATTATAAAGTCTTATGGGTTTTGATCAAAAACGAGTTTGAAAGTTGTGGTGTATAAAAACGTGTCGGAAACTGATTGGTATTCTTAGTACTGACGTAGATCACATTGTGATCATCGGGAACGATGTGAAGGTGTGATCAGACGTAAGGGCATGGTTTTCAAAACAGTTTGATATGAAAGACTTAGGGAAAACCGGACACATCCTTGGGATGAAGATCACAAGAAAAGGATGGTCGGGTTATCGCAAGTTTCATACATAGACACTGGTTTTGAAACAATTCCGTATGCAAGATTCCAAGAAAGGATTCGTACCTTTCAGACTTGGAATCCATCTATCCAAGAAAATGTTCCCTAAGACGAAAAGTGCGAGATAGATGACATGAAAGGTATTCCTTGTGCTTCTACCGCTTAAACCTTATGTATGCATTCATTGCAGGTACGAGACCGGATATATGCTTTGCCGTAGGCATGGTAGCAAGATATCAGAGTAACTCAGGGAAAGCGAATTGGACGACAGTTAAAAACATTCTGAAGTTTCTGAAAAGAACTCGGGATAGAATGTTGATTTATCAGTCAGATACTCCAATCTCCATCGGCTACATGGACTCGGATTTCCAATCAAGTTTAGATTCCAGAAATTATCTGCCTCAGTTAGTGTGTTTCCATTTGGGAAGTGTAGCCATAAAATGGACGAAAGTGTGAAGCGTAAATGCATCAACGACTCAACCATGGGACTCGGGTAAGTAGTCGCCAGAAGCGGTGAAAGAACCGATTGGGCTCTAGATCTTCTTAGTGGACTTGGATGGTGTTCTCAATTTGTCTAGCAATATCTCGCTAGGGCGCATTAAAATTCAAGAGAACCAAGAGTCCACGAGTCAAACAAACACATTAAAGGAAAGACATCTTATACGAGAAATCGTTAAGAGAGAGAGATATAGATGTGGCAAAGATAGCGTCGAGGACAACTTTAGCAGATCCATTCACAAAGCGCCTCCGAATACATTCGAGACATGTGAGTGGAATGGGTGTCAAGACCGCCGCTAACTGCTTTGAGTATAAGTGGGAGAAATTATTAGGTTAAAGTAGGTGACATTAGATGTCACGACTACTCGAGACGTGTTGTAGTATACTTAAAAGCGGACTTTGAGTATAAGTGGGAGATTGTTGGGGATTATCTTTGAAAAAAGTATGCTTTTTACTTTGTATAATCGAAACCTAATTTCGGACTTATTTATCAAATAAATTGTTTATCATCGATGCTTTAAATATGATTGAATGTTATATATATTTATTGCATAACTGTTCAATAATTCAGACGCGTGTTACATCAGAGTTAATTTAGTGATACCCGATCACGTAAGATTAAATTAACGATCCCTTGTAACTATAAGTACGCCCATTCACGACCTAGATGGAAATGAACAACCATCGCGAAAGGTTGAGGAGTAAGGCTCGATTGGTTTGTCTTGACCAAGAGATTACACTAGTGCATGACCGATGTTGAATAGGACCTACATGAGGATAAATTCTTGAGAATCGAACATGGAAGAATTAGACCTCGGTGGTTCGTTGTTTCTTAACCTTCGTCCCCTCAAATAGATCACGTGGGATCGGTAACTATTGCTTTGACTTATCATGGGTAGCGAATCGAGAGAGATTCAATACGTCTTTATCTTGGGCAATATTATTGGTCACATGTGATTGCTAAGATTTAATACTTAAGAATCGTGTGCAAGTACGCTTGTTTGATTTGCCCCTGGGAGGTTCATAAGTTTTATCATACCAAATCTTGCAAGTGGAATTTGTTTCCTGATGGATAATAATGTTGAACCGTTCTCGACCAAGGACAAAAAGATATTAATTAATGGAAAGCTATTTTTCAAAGGGCTTGAATTAATTAATGGGCTAGATAATCTTAAACACGGAAATAATGACCCAGAGCCATATTGACCGTAATATGGGTTAAGATGGATAGTACAATATTAATTATGTAGTGGGATTAATTAATATTTATGGGCTTGAATTATATTGTGGCTCAATATTAGATATTCAAGATCCATTAGAAGGTCCAATCTTAATTCTCCTAAAGGCCCCCTCGAGTAGCCCAACATATAGTCCAATAACCGAAAAAGGTGATTAAAATAAAATAAATATTGTTGCTTATATTTCCTCATTATTTTAGAAAATTATGGATAAAAAGAGGGAAAAGATTTTCTTTTGAATTTTGTTATGGAATGAAGATATGTATTCTTGGAATACAAGATTATCTCATTAAATTCAAGAAATCTCCCACTTGGTTATTCATTAAGAGATTTTCAAATTTTTGGAAAATAGAGGGCAAGAAAGATTTTCTTGATTTTCTTGAAAAAGATATTATGGAAGATATGTATTTCTTGAAATACAAGAATATCTCATAAATTCAAGAAGATCCAAATCTTGGATTCTTGCACCTTAGATTTTTCGAAAATATTCCATAAAAGAAAGAGGAGGTGGATTTTTGTGGAATATTTTAAATATGGGAAAAAAAAAATATATGAGATATATTCAAGATTTCTTGGTGACCAAGAAAAGTCTTTTTCCCACATTGAAAATTCACATAAATTTCGTGGCCCCCTCCTCTCCTATAAATAGGGGATGATTAGTTCATTCCCAAGTACAATTCCATGTCTTTGGAAATATTAGCAAATCCACATACGTCTGCAACAAAGTTTATTTTTTCCTTTTGTTAATTGTTTTGTAGTATCCTTCCAATCGATTGTTGAGCAAGGGCTAAGGGAATACTTGGGAAGTCCTTTTGGTTAGTCCGTCCGGCCAAGACACCGCCATCCCGAGAGGTAATGCGCTCACGTAAACCCGTAGATTCCGCGATCGTGGGTTTTACGTGGCTTTTTATATGCATGATATGTTGTTGCAATTATTATTTGAATTAATATAGGATTAATTCATGCTAGTAATAATTAATGAATTAAATTTGTATTTAAATATTCACCCCGAATAGATCTGTGCGAATCATTCCCCAACATTTCTCAACATCAAACTTCAGTGATCCCACTTTCTCTCAAGCTTCCCACAGACGACACCACTTGTTAATCAATATCGAATTGAATCGCAAGATTCGAAGCTCAGAAAATGAAACAAACAAGAACGAATGAAATCGAAATTGCAAAATAAGAACACACACAACGATTTACGTGGTTCAGTTATAAAACCTACGTCCACGGGATCAGAGCACTCTTCACTATCAAGAATGAACAATCCAGAAGGTTACAACCCTCAATCGATCGAGATTTAGAAACGATCTTATGAAACCCTTATAGAACTTCTAATTTCTCTCAATTGATACTTTATATCTTGGGCAATATTATTGGTCACATGCGATTGCTAAGATTTAATACGATGAATCGTGTGCAAGTACGCTTGTTCGATTTGCCCCCTTGGGAGGTTCATAAGATTTATCATACCTAATCTTGCAAGTGGAACTAGTTTCCGGTATGGATAATAATGTTGAACCGTTCCTTAACCAAGGATGAAAGATATTAATTAATTGAAAAGCTATTTCAGTGGCTTGAATTAATTAATGGGCTAGATAATCTTAAACACGGGAAATAATAACCGGGAGCCATATTAACAGTAATATGGGTTAAGATGGATAGTGCAATATTAATTTTGTAGTGTGATTAATTAATATTTATGGGCTTGAATAATATTGTGGCTCAATATTAATAATTCAAGATCCATTGGAAGGTCCAATCTTAATTCTCCTAAAGGCCCCTCAAGTAGCCCAAACATAAAGTCCAATAACTGAAAAATGTGTTTAAAAATAAAATAAATTTTGTTGCTTATTTTTCCTATGTATTCGAAAATAATAAACAAAAGAGGGAGAAAGTTTTTCTTTGAATTTTGTTATGGAATGAAGATAAGTATTCTTGGAATACAAGATTATCTCATTAAATTCAAGAAATTTCCCACTTGGTTATTTATTGTGAGATTTTCGAAAATTTTGAATGAATAAGGGAAATAAAGATTTTCTTGATTTTCTTGAAAAGATATTATGGAAGATATGTATTCTTGTAATACAAGTATATCTCGTAAATTCAAGAAGATCCAAATCTTGGTTTCTTTTTCCTTAAAATTTTGAAATATCCCATAACAAGAGGAGTTGAGATTTTTGTGGAATATTTTAATTATGGAGAAAAGAATATATGAGATATATTCAAGATTTCTTGGAGATCAAGAAAAAGATTTTTCCACACTATTTTCCCCCAAAAATTTCGACCAACCCCTCATCTATAAATAGGGGATGATTCTTTCATCCCCAAGAACAATTCCATGTGTTGGAAAATTAGAAATCCACAAAGGTGGTGCAACAAATAATTTATATTTCTTTTTGTTAATTGTTCGCGAGTTTCCTTCCACCGGATTGACGAGCAAGGACTTGAGAATACTTGGGAAGGACTTTTGGTGTGTTCGTGCCAACAAAGTCCATTGCCATTCCAAACAGGTTAGTTCACGTAAACCCGTAGCAATTCCGCATGCGTAGGATTTATGTGAACTGTTTATATGCATGATTTGTTGTTGAATTATTATTTGAATTAATATGGATTAATTCATGCTAGTAATAATTGTTAGAATTAAATTTGTATTTAAATATTCATCCCGAATAGATTCGGGCAATTAATTCCCCAACAACTGGTATCAGAGTCTCGGTTTCGGGCTCTAAGTTTTAAATTGTAATTTAATTCGTTTTCATTAAATTTGAAATTGGATAGTAGAATTGCTAGATCGTTTTTGCAGGTATCCAATTGTCATGGTATTTGATGAATGTTTATATTTATGCATGTATATAAATTGTGGTTTTTAATTCGATTCGTTCAAATTCGTTTTGCCTCGTGAGAAAATCCACGAGTAGATTAGGATTTATTTGATTCGTTCAATGTAATAGACTAGTCTAGATCTAGGTTTATTTATTTTTCGTAAATAAATTGCAACTGGATCGTGAGCCAAGACGAAGACGATGGATTAAAGACGGATAGATCCAATAATCGGCGGCGGGTCAATACGCAAAACACGCTAAACGCGCCAAGAGGCACACGATGACACGGTGACGCCGCAGACGCCAAGACGTTCGGGCGAGGCCAAGGGCCGAATGGCGGATCGGCGTCGATCGCACACCTGGCGCGACGGGCGAAGTATAGGCGACGCGGGCGAAAGAAAGATGGGCACAGAGTCGGCATGGGCAGGCGCGCCCTGGAATGCGCGACGCCTGCCGAAGGATGCTTCCTAGCGTGGCGTGATCCTCTGGACGCGTCGCCGGGCGCTTTTCATACCACGCGACGGCCGCCACTCGACACGGCCGGGGGAGTGCTAGGCGGGCACTCCGACCCGCGAGCTGGTTGATGACGTTGCTTGACGTGGCAAACTTTTCGAGACGAACGATGAAGGCAAAGAAGACAATTTCTCAAGATCAAGACATGACAAAAAATAACCGTGACAATTGGATATATGTGCCCAATGTGTTTATTTTGTTTTGATGTTTATGCATTATTTTATGCTTATTTAAATTGTGTTTAAATTTGCGATGCATGAGAAAATGTTTTGAAAAATCTCACTTTCAAAAATTACTAAGTATGCTTAAACAATTAATTGACAATTTTATTCTGGATAATAAAATTGAATTAATTTTGACCTCCATGATTTATTTATTTGTGGATTCTTTTGGAGAAATTCCCCCCACGGGACGGTCAAAAGATAGCTTTCACATGAATAAATTCCAAATGGATGATTGTGAATTATTATTAGTGGCGACGATGACCCTCCCCACGAGGCTCGTTCAAAGCAAAATAATAATTATGTATTTAATCATGGTTATTACTTAGGTATAAAATTGATATGCATATACTTCCCCAAGTCCTGTCGATTTTATATTGGTCAAGTGGAGAGCAAACTATTAACTGACATTAAAGGTTTGTAAATTGTTTTCTTGTTTGTAACCTGCTTGAATGTGTTTAAATAATGACACACCCCACGTGGCTTATTTAAACTGTTTTGAGATGTTGGCTGATACATGTTCATATTTTTTTGATTTTAATATGATGCATGTGATCGAACCTTGTGATATATTTGTGCTTATGCATATTATTATTTATTTCAGTTCATCATGTCGCAACCTTTTAATCCACTTTGCTCAATATACTTAAAGACAATTTGCTTATCGGAAAACTTCGTTGATTGAGTCAGAAACTTACTATTGTCCTCATTTTCACAAAAAAGCCATAACCGGGTTCTCACTACACATAAAACCGTAAAAAGCCAAATGATGAGTTAACTAAAAGCGGTTAAAGAAAGAGTATGTCGACCGGGAGCCGCCAAACGAAATGGCAAAGTGTACCATCTTGGCTTCAATGTCAGATGTGTTGCAACACCAACACCAGAACATTGAGACCGGTCATGACTAGTCTTAAAGCGATGTTTCAACATCAGAACCGTGTTGCTTGTCAAATCACCATGAGGGACTTGCTCTCTATGAAAATGGTGGAGGGAACGCCCGTCAGGGAGCACGTTCTCCAGATGATGGCTCACCTTAACAAACTTGAGGTACTTGGCGCTGAATACGACATCGAGACCCAAATTAATTTCGTGCTCCACTCTCTGCCAAAAAGTTTTGAACAGTTCAGGCTGAACTACCAAATGAACAATCAGAAGTTCTCGATGCCTGACCTGTTACAAGCTTTAGTCTCGACAGAGACGATATTGGGGCAAAAGAGCCAAGCCTTGGTGGCAAATGAACCTTCTTCTTCTTATAATTATTACTAGCATGAATTAATCCTATATTAATTCAAATAATAATCCAACAACAAATCATGCATATAATTAATTCACGTAAATCCTACGCATGCGGAATTCTACGAGTTTACGTGAACGTACCTCTTGGGACGGCAATGGTCTGGCTGATTAGACTAACCAAAAGAACTTCTCAAGTATTCCCTTAATCCTTGTTCGACTATCCGATGGTAGGACACTTGTGAACAATTAACAAAAGGAAAATAAATTATGTTGCACCACCTTTGTGGATTTACTAATTTTTCCAGCACATGGAATTGTACATGGGAATGAAAGAGTCATCCCCTATTTATAGAGCATAGGTGGTCGAAATTTTGGGTTGAAAATAATGTGGGAAAATCTTTTCTTGATCTCCAAGAAATCTTGAATATATCTCATATATTCTTTTTCCCATAATTATAATATTCCACAAAATCCCACCTACTATTTGTTATGGGATAATTTCGAAAATAATAGGCAAGATTCCAAGATTTGGATCTTCTTGAATTTATGAGATATTCTTGTATTTCAAGAAATACATATCTTCCATAATATCTTTACAAGAAATCAAGAAAATCATTCTTGCCCTTTATATTTCAAAAATTTCGAAATTATCTTCATGAATAACCAAGTGGGAGATTTCTTGAATTTAATGAGATAATCTTGTATTCCAAGAATACATATCTTCATTCCATAACAAAATTCAAAGAAAATCTTTCTCCCCTTTTATCCGTAAATTTCAAAAATATTGAGGAAAAATAAGCAACAATATTTATTTTATTTTAAACACCTTTTTCAGTTATTGGACTATATGTTGGGCTACTCAGGGGGCCTTAGGAGAATTAAGATTGGACCTTCCAATGGATCTTGAATTATCAATATTGAGCCACAATATTATTCAAGCCCATAAATATTAATTAATCCCACTACATAATTAATATTGACTATCCATCTTAACCCATATTACAAATCAATATGGCTCCCTTGCTATTATTTCCCGTGTTTAAGATTATCTAGCCCATTAATTAATTCAAGCCACCAAAATAGCTTTCCGTTAATTAATATCTTTTGTCCTTGGTCAAGGAACGGTTCAACATTATTATCCATACCTAAACTAATTCCACTTGCAAGATTTGGTATGATAAATCTTATGAACCTCCCAAGAGGGCAAATCGAACAAAAGCGTGATTTTTGCATTACGATTCTCCGTATTAAATCTTAGCAATCACACGTGACCAATAATATTGCCCAAGATAAAAAGTATTGAATCTCGTTGATTCTCTACCCATGATAAGTCAAAGCAATAATTACCAACCACACGTGATCCTATTTAAGGAACGAAGATTAAGAAATAACGAACCACTGAGGTCTAATTCTTCCTTGTTCATTCTCAAGAATTTGTCCTCCTGAGGTCCTATTCAAATGCATCACCATGCACTAGTGTAATCTCTTGGTCAAGACAAGCCAATCCGAGCCTTTACACTTCAACCTTTCATGATGGATTGTTCATTTCCATCTAGGTCGTGAATGGTGTACTTTTTTAGTTACAAGGATCATTAATTTAATCTTCTGTGATCTGGTATCACTAAATTAACTACAATGTAACACGTAATATTTAATGAACAGTTATGCAGTAAACATATGTAACATTCAATGATAAACAATTTATTTCAGTAAATAAGTCCGAAATCCAGTTTTGATTATACAAAGTAAAAAACATACTTTCCAAAGATAATCCCAACGAAAAAAGCAAAAGAAAAGGTGAAGGGAGGTGGAGGAGTGAGCAAGCGGGGCTAAGGGAAGTGCTTCAACCAAGCGGTGAAAAAGGGACATTGAGGTCACTGCTCCAAACCCAAAAGGAATGGAAAGAAAGGTAATTCTCACGCACTAGTTGTTGAAACTTGCTTAGCGGCGTATGCCTCCCATTTATGGGTGGTGGATACGGGGTCCACTGATCATGTTTGTTTCACTTTACAGGGGTTCAAGCGGACCCGACAACTTAGTGGGAGTGAGATCCTCATCACACTGGGCGATGCTACGAGAGTAGCAGCTGAAGCAGTGGGAGAAGTGCACCTATCCTTTGAAGACAAAGTTTTAATTTTAAGAGATGTTCTTTACGTTCCCAGTTTTAAAAAGAATTTAATTTCGGTTTCTAAACTTTACCTTGATGGATATTCAGTTACTTTTGATAAAGTTGTTACCATTTCTCTTTATGATAAATTTATTTGTCATGGAACGTTGTCGAATAATCTCTATACAATTAATTGTACACACCACTCACGAAATGCATCCTATAACACATCAACTGTTTCCGATAAAAGAAAATGTTAATCAGACGTGAACGAGACACTTCTATGGCATCTAAGATTGGGACATATTAATCTAAAGAGGATCCAAAGGTTGGTAGAAGACGGTTCATTGGAGTCTCTCCAAGTTGAACCAATCCCAACCTGCGAATCATGTTTGGAGGGTAAAATGACCAAGAGGGCATTCGGAGCCAAGGGGAATAGAGCCAAAGAAGTGTTAGAAATCGTTCACACAGACGTATGTGGTCCAATGTCAATCAAAGCAAGAGGAGGTTATGAGTATTTCGTCACTTTTATTGATGATTACTCAAGGTATGGCTATATTTTCCTTATGAAGCATAAATTTGAGACCTTTGAGAAATTCAAAGAATTTAAGGCTCAAGCATAGAATCATAGGGAAAAACGTATCAAGTCTCTACGATCTGATCGTGGAGGCGAGTACCTCAGCGATGAGGTTTTGAACTACTTGTCAGGTGAAGGGATTCCCAACTAACTGCACCCGGAACCCCTCAACAAAACGGGGTTGCAGAGCGAAGAAATAGAACTCTTTTAGAAATGGTTAGATCAATGATGAGTTATGCGGATCTACCCAAGTCGTTCTGGGGTCATGCCTTGGAAACAACGGCTTATATTCTGAACTTTGTGTCATCCAAATCGGTTTCCAAAACTCCCAAAGAATTATGGACCGGGCGCAAGCCCAGTCTGAGACACATGAGAATTTTGGGGTGTCCGGCCTACGTGTTGGACAAGGAAGCCGAAAAATTGGATCCTCGATCAGAATTAAGGTTGTTTATAGGATACCCCGAGGGAACTTAAGGGTGTATGTTCTATGGTCCCGAAGATCAAAAGGTGGTAATAAGCACCCACTTTAGATTTTTGGAAGAAGACTATATGAACGAAAGAATACCCAGAAGTGAGATTACCTTAAATGAGTTAAGGGGGCTAACCTCAGTTCCAAATGTACAAGATGACATACCAAACGACACACTTACACAACAGGAACCTCGTCGTAGTGGGAGGGTTGTAAGACAGCCCGAGAGATTCATGGGGATAGGAGAGTCCTCGGACTTGATCCCCGGACAAGATGAATCAGACCCATGGACATATGACGAGGCAATCCAAGACAAGGATGCAGTTTCTTGGCAAACAACAATGAAAGCCGAAATGAGTTCTATGGATCATAACAGAGTGTGGGAGCTAGTCGAACCACTTAATGGGGTCAAACCCATTGGTTGCAAGTGGCTATACAAGAGAAAAAGAGGACCGGAGGTGAAGGTGAAAACCTTCAAGGTAAGGCTTGTGGCGAAAGGTTATACTCAGAAAGAAGGGATCGACTATGAGGAAACCTTTTCGCCTGTAGCAATGCTCAAGTCCATCCGAATTCTCTTGTCGATTGCTGTGCATCTCGACTTTGAAATCTGGCAAATGGATGTCAAGACGGCTTTCCTTAGCGGAAGTCTTGAAGAGGAAATCTATATGCAACAACCCCAAGGCTTCATTGAAAAAGGCCAAGAACACCTAGTTTGTAAGCTCAAGAAGTCCATTTACTGACTCAAACAAGCATCCAGAGCTTTGAACCAATGTTTTGATCAAGTAATAAAGTCTTATGGGTTTGATCAAAACGAGTTCGAAAGTTGTGTGTACAAAAAGCGTGTCGGAACTGCATTGGTATTCTTAGTACTATACGTAGACGTTATTCTGCTCATCGGGAACGATGTAAAGGTGTTTTCAGACGTAAGGGCATGGCTTTCAGAACAGTTTGATATGAAGGACTTAGGGGAAGCCGGGCACATCCTTGGGATCAAGATTACTCGAGATCGCAAGAAAATGATGATAGGCTTATCGCAAGCTTCATACATAGACACTGTCTTGAAGCGATTCAGTATGCAGGATTCCAAGAAAGGCTTCGTACCTTTCAGACATGAAATCCATCTATCCAAGGAAATGTGCCCTAAGACACAAAAGGAGATAGATGACATGAAAGTCATTCATTATGCTTCGGCTGTCGGAAGCCTTATGTATGCAATGTTGTGCAAGAGACCGGATATCTTCTTTGCCGTTGGCATGGTGGCAAGATATCAAAGTAACCCGGGAAAAGAGCATTGGACGGCAGTTAAAAACATTCTGAAGTATCTGAAAAGAACTCGAGATAGAATGTTGGTTTGTCAGTCAGATAGTCTAATCCCCATCGGTTACACGGACTCGGATTTCCAATCAGACTTAGACTCCAGAAAATCTATCTCCGGTAGTGTGTTTTGCATGGGGGGAGGAGCCATGACATGGAGAAGTTTTAAGCAAAAATGCATCGCAGATTCTACCATGGAAGCCGAATATGTAGCTGCTTGCGAGGCAGCGAAAGAAGCGGTTTGGCTCAAGAACTTCCTAGTGGACTTGGATGTAGTTCTGGATTTGCCCAGCACAATCACTGTTTATTGTGATAATGCCGGAGCAGTTGCAAATTCAAGTGAACCAAGAGCCCACAAGGCCAGCAAACACATTGAAAGGAAATACCATCTTATACGAGAAATCGCTAAGAGAGGAGATATAGAGGTGGCAAAGATCGCGTTAGAAGACAACCTAGCAGATCCATTCACAAAGGGTCTGCCTCAGAATACATTCGAGAGACATGTGGAAGGAATGGGTGTCAAGACCGTTGTCAATCTGCTTTGAGTATAAGTGGGAGATATTACTAGGTTTGTGTAGGTGACATTAGATGTCACCATTAGGAACTACACGAGACATGCTGTAGTATACTTAAAAGCAGACTTTGAGTATAAGTGGGAGATTGTTGGGGTTATACTGGAAAGTATGATTTTACTTTGTATAACCAAACTGAATTTCTGTCTTATTTACTGAAATAAATTATTTATCACTAATGCTTTAAATATCATTGAATGTTACATATATTTACTGCATAATTGTTCAATAAATAGTACGTGTTACATTGTAGTTAATTTAGTGATATCAGATCACAGAAGATTAAATTAACAGTCTCTTGTAACCAAAAGTACGCTATTCACGACCTAGATGGAAATGAACAATCCACCGTGAAAGGTTGAAGTGTAAGGCTCAGATTGACTTGTCTTGACCAAGAGATTACACTAGTGCCTGACTGATGCACTGAATATGACCTACATGAGGATAAATTCTTCAGCACTTAACTAGGAAGAATTAGACCTCAGTGGTTCGTTATTTCTTAATCTTCGTCCCTTAAATAGGATCGCGTGTGGTTAATAATTATTGCTTTGACTTATTACGGGTAGAGAATCAACGAGATTCAATACTTTATATCTTGGACAATATTATTGGTCACGATTGCTAAGATTTAATACGAAGAATCGTGTGCAAATACGCTTGTTCGATTTGCCCCATTGGGAGGTTCATAAGATTTATCATACATAATCTTGCAAGTGGAACTAGTTTCCGGTATGGATAATAATGTTGAACTGTTCCTTAACCAAGGACAAAAGATATTAATTAATTGAAAAGCTATTTCAGTGGCTTGAATTAATTAATGGGCTAGATAATCTTAAACACGGGAAATAATAACCGGGAGCCACATTAACAGTAATATGGGTTAAGATGGATAGTGCAATATTAATTTTGTAGTGGGATTAATTAATATTTATGGGCTTAAATAATATTGTGGCTCAATATTGATAATTCAAGATCCATTGGAAGGTCCAATCTTAATTCTCATAAAGGCCCCTCAAGTAGCCCAAACATAAAGTCCAATAACTGAAAAAAGTGTTTAAAAATAAAATAAATTTTGTTGCCTATTTTTCCTATTTATTCGAAAATAATAAATAAAAGAGGGAGAAAGATTTTATTTGAATTTTGTTATGGAATGAAGATAAGCATTCTTGGAATACAAGATTATCTCATTAAATTCAAGAAATCTCCCACTTGGTTATTTATTGTGAGATTTTCGAAAATTTTGAATGAATAAGGGAAAGAAAGATTTTCTTGAAAAGATATTATGGAAGATATATATTCTTGTAATACAAGTATATCTCATAAATTCAAGAAGATCCAAATCTTGGTTTCTCCTTCCTTAAAATTTCAAAATATCCCATAACAAGAGGAGTTGGGATTTTTGTGGAATATTTTAATTATGGAGAAAAAAATGTATGAGATATATTCAAGATTTCTTGGAGATCAAGAAAAAGATTTTCCCACACTATTTTTCCCCAAAAATTTTGACCTACCCCTCATCTATAAATAGGGGATGATTCTTTCATCCCCAAGAACAATTCCATGTGTTGGAAAATTAGAAATCCACAAAGGTGGTGCAACAAATAATTTATTTTTCATTTTGTTAATTGTTCACGAGTTTCCTTCCACCGGATTGACGAGCAAGGACTTGAGAATACTTGGAAAGACTTTTGGTGTGTTCGTGCCGACGAAGTCCATTGCCATTCCAAACAGGTTAGTTCAAGTAAACCCGTAGCAATTCCGCATGCGTAGGATTTATGTGGGCTGTTTATATACATGATTTATTGTTGAATTATTATTTGAATTAATATAGGATTAATTCATGCTAGTAATAATTGTTAGAATTAAATTTGTATTTAAATATTCATCCCAAATAAATCCGAACAATTAATTCCCCAACACTCAACCCTCCACAAATGATACTCATTATTGATGTTCTAATCAAGCAATAATAATGCAATCAATAACCTCACAATTACTGACAACTCAATGATACTCATTACTATTCTCAAGTCATACCAAACGAGCCTTTGTAGTCCATTCATATGATTATATTTACTTTTTTTTTTTTAACCGAATATTATTAATGACGACATTGTTTTATTCAAACTCGAAAATATAAAAAAATAGAATTAACGAAATTAGCTGTAAATATATACATATTGGTATCGCAAACCACAAAATAGAAAACACAATATATCTAGAAACACATTCTTCTACATAAAATTTGCTCATAATATGAAATTGATACTATTATCTCCTATATATTAAAGGTGAATCACCCCCAATTGATATGGGGGCTTTATTTCAAAACTCTGCATTTCTGTGAGAAGTTATTTATAATATTATTATTAATTTTTTAATTTCTATCATTAATTATTTAATTTTGATATTTACCTTAAATTTATCTCTAGTCTATTAATTATGAATTACCCCCTATTGTTATATTTAAAATACTTTGTCTTTAAAACATATACATTAAATTTATATTAAATACATACTCCACAATTTATAAATTTATACTCCCTTTTATTCTTTTGCACGACATACTACGTTTACACGAGATTGAAAATAATTTTTGTATCATTAATTTTAAATTAAATGCTTCAAATATTTAATTAGTTTGATTAATTCCATTATGAGTGACTCTCCTGTGCACCATTTGCACAAGATGCAATTGATGCACTTGAATTCAATTTCAATATGGATAAAGCATCTACACCCTAAACACTAAATAATGAACCATAAATCATGACCTATTCGGACCGGGTGAACCATGAACCACTCGGGCCGAGTGAACCATGAACCACTCGGGCCGGGTTTGGATCCGGGTCAAAGAAAAAAAAAACTAAAACTGAAATTAAAGTTAAAAGAAAACTGAAATTGAAAAAAAAAAACTAAAACTGAAAAAAAAGAAAAAAAAAACTTCTAAAATTAAATTGCACCAAATTGATTTGTGCAAATGGTGCACATGAGAATTTGCCTTCCATTATAGACTTAATTTTTTTTCTAATATTATATGTGCATATTTTCATTCATTTCTTATTCTAAATTACTCCCTCACATTCTTTATAATGTCTTTTTAGTCTTTTAGAATATTTATATTATAAATGTCGTTGTTATATTTTCTCCTCTCATTATATCATATATAAACATAAAATTTAAGTTTCATGATCATTTAAGTTTTTTTATGCCAACATTAACCTTAATTTTTTATAATTAAATATTTATAACAATAAATACTATCACACAACAAATTTATAGAAAAATTTTTTTTTTAATAATTGTGAAAAGTAATCATTAGGGGTATATATGAGATAATGATGGATGAAAATGTCAAAACGATATGTATTATGTAAATAGTATATAAAACTGAAATAAGTGTGACATCTAATTTTAATGGGAGGAAGTAATCTAGAATAAAAAATAAATAAAAATATGCACAAATAATATTAAAATATACCTATAATTAAATTAATTAAATTAAATATTTAAAATACTCCAATTAAAAATAATAAAATAATAATTTAAAATCTCGCGTAGTACGCGGGGTTACGTGCTAGTATATTTATATTTATAAATTCACATCATTACTTTTATATATCAATACATATAAGGTATAAAATTAGAGTCAGCTTGATTAGGGGTAATAGAAGTGGGTAGTAAAAATCATTTTTATTGATATTGTTTGGTAGTTTTGATACACAAGTAACGAGAGTAGAAATAAGCAATTGATTACCCCCACTCACTCAACCCTCCTCACATGATACTCATTGTTGATGTTCTAACCAAACAATAACAATGCAATCAATAACCCTAAGGCTCCACTTGGATGGTTGGATTTGAAATTCGTGGAATTTCACACACAAAATCACCGCTCTCTCCACTTGAGTTAAATGAATTTACAAATACTCAGATTTGAATCAAATTTAAAATGAAGGGATTTCAAATATTCATTAAAATCATGTAATTTGAAATCTTCTCCTGTCTACCCTTTCCCTCTCTCTCCCCCCTTCATTCTTTTTCATCTCTTGACAATTCATGATTTAAAATATATGTATTCTTACATTTATTATTTTTTAAATTTGTTCATTTCAAATTCTCCCTATCCAAATGGAGCCTTAGTGATTGATTCTTTAATGATATTCATTATTTTTATCATTTCTAAGTCGTACCAAGCTAACTTAATGTCATGATGTTAGTTAAACATTTAAACGACCTCGGCTATCAACTGAATTTATTACAACACCTAATTAAATTAAAAAATACAAATTCTTGTCTGTTGTGATACGCATTGTGAAACAAATATAATTAATTAAGTCCATTTTTATACACATACTTATTTGCCCACTCCTACTTTATTTCTTCCTTTCTGATAAATTGATCACTTTTTGACCCTTCAAAATAGTTGCGACATACAAATAAATATCAAGAAGAAAAAAATGCATGCGATGATAAACTGATAGGAAGGAAAGATTACATTATCCAAATGAAATCGATACAAAGCCATGTGGCACTATCTGAGTGGCTAAATCAACAACACAGCTCCTCCCAGAATGATCATAGTCCATAAAAAATAATAATTCCATAAATTGCAAGCCTTTCAAATTCCCATTTACTTACTCTCTTAAATTTTATCATCTCCAATTTTATTACACCTGAAAATCAAGAATTAAATCAAAAAGTGGTTCATCATCACTGTGATTAGAAATGGCAAGTTGCAGCATGGCATCCGCTGCATGTGGATTTGTGGTGGCACAAAATGTGGCCTCCTCCACCGCCGCCGCCAAGACCACCGTGGCCTTCTTCCCTTCCAAGAAAACCGCCCACTCAAGGCTGGTCGTCAGGGCGGCTGATGAGGCGGCGCCGGCGGCTCCCACCGCCACCGATGCACCTCCGGCTGAAGCTCCTAAAGCAGCCAAGCCGCCACCAGTTGGCCCACCTAGAGGCTCTAAGGTGACTTATCTTATTAATTATAAACTATTATAAAAAAAGTATTATTGTTTTGTGATTAGTGAAGCTAATAATTAACGCTCGAGATTGAAGATGGTCTTGGTAAATAGAGTTCATTTATGCATATATAAGATCGTATATATGGGCATGTGTTTTGAGTGATTGATATTTCACCTTATTTAACATTGACAAAATCATTCATATGCTTAATAGTACAGCACTTTGTAACAATAACTAATAACTATGGGGACATGATTATACCATAGTTCACCTTATTTCATAAAGAAAATAAATTTTGATAGCGATTAATTGTTTCATCAAATTCCTACTTTTAAGGGGTGTTTGCAAATGATTGTGATTTTGAAGAAGTAATTTGAATTGATTTGTGTAAGGAAATTCTGGGTAGTTGTATTTCTTTGACAATTTAAAAAAAAAAATTAAACTATTCGTTAAAATTCAATCTTAAGTTGAGTGCTACTGTTTCTCGAAATCAACTTAAGAGTAATTATTTAATTAATTAAAAGTAAACCTAGAATAAGTTTTGCTAAAAGGAAAAATGCTTTTAAACTTACAATTGAGATTCCAAACACACTGCAGGTGAAAATTCTAAGGAAGGAATCGTATTGGTACAAGGGTACCGGTTCAGTTGTAGCTGTTGATCAGGTGAGATTACTGTTTACCCCCTCTCTAAAATGGCTTATATATGTATTATCTCAAAATAATAATAATAATAGTAGTATATAATAATGTGATTGGATGTACATGCAGGACCCCAAGACTCGGTACCCAGTGGTAGTGAGATTTAACAAGGTGAACTATGCAAATGTTTCAACAAACAACTACGCTTTGGATGAAGTCCAAGTGGTCACATGAGATATTCTTAGTTGTACCCAACCATGTATTCCAATCTTAGTTACTCATAATGTCAGTATGTGTGAATGTGTATGTACCATACTTTTCTTCTAGCTATGAGCAAATTCGTATTTTCATGTACTTTGCTGCATTCGCTAAGGGAGTGTTTGCAAACTTTACTCACAGCTTAAAAACAATTACCAAAAACTAAAGTTATGAGGAGACAACTTTTAAGAAAAGATGCTTCTACCCCCTCCCGCCTCTAGTTGTGTTTGCAAACAACCTCCAAGTATCCTCGACTGGCCCAACCCAACAAAAATTGGGTTGGGCTGGCACGAATCGTTCTACACAGTCCCAATGGCCCAATCTCAACACAAATTATAACATATAATCAACTCGCAAAGTAACATTATTACACTCTCTACAACCCCTGTTTTACAAACTGAGTGAATCTCATGTGCACCAGGTGCATCGTGTACTCTATAATGTATTTTAAAACCATGTAATTTGTAGCGCTGAAATATACAATTTATTTACACTGAAACGTGCAACTTATTTTCCATAATAATAGTTGCACGATTCAGTGTAAACAAGTTATATATTTCAATGCAACAAGTTGCATGGTTCTAAAATAAATTAAAATGCACTATGCATCTGGTACACACAAGACTTAACCTTATAAACCACTCAAAACATTGGTTTTCTTTATACAACCCCATGTTTATTGCACAAGTGCCATAGCTGTGAAGTTTTTAAAAATCGTATTTGTAAAAAAGAAAAATTAGGCTGTGTTCAAATATTGCCAAATTGGCAGTTCAGATCCATTTTTTGGCCCGCAATTGTGGGCTCATCTCGATCATATTTTTGGGCTGTCTGGGTTGGCCAATCAGATCGGTCCCAAATTGCCACCTCTACTTCGAAGCAAAAATTTTACAAAATAAGCTTCGCTAAACTATGTCACATTTGGCTTTGGAGTGCAATAACTTCAAACTTAAATAAACAAGTCAATCCAACAAGAAACCTGTAACATTTCTTCTTAATAATCAAGTGAAGAAATGAGAAATAAGTATGAATTATTGCATGAGATGATGAATACATGTATACATCTTAGAACTGCTATACTGCATGAAGAATTGGTGGGAGACTACACAAACACAAAGGATAATTTACTGCTATACTGCATGAAGAATTGGTGGGAGACTACACAAACACAAAGGATAATTTAAGGGAAATAAATATACTCATGGAAATTAACAACAAACACCCAAAGTAATATGCCAATCGCTAAATTAGGCAGCCAAATTAAAAGAAATGAAGACTAACTCTTGTGCTTCTTTGCACCTGCTTATGTTAGCAAAGGATCGAGTACCCCGCTCCTGTGCAGCTTGATAGTTTCTGCACCATTAACAAGGGAAAAAAACTGCTAAATACTAAATAGCCTTTCATCTATTGGTAACTTGACATTTTGATGCTTCAGTGTGATATTGGAACCCTATATCAAGAATCTAATGATATTTTCATGCTTCAATATGATGAATGGAACCCTATATCAATGAAAATCCTATTCAATTTCTATGGTCATTTTTAGTCTTAAATAGGAAAATCTTCCTTTTCTTTTGCCAAAGTAAACATGCCTGTTCATAACAACTTCGGAATTTTACATTCATAATTTTCTAAGAAAGAATTATTTGCCACAAGAACTCTACTATCAGACCAAGTGTTCAAGATAGATAAGTACCTGAACAACCACCGATGTGCTTGCCCCCTGTCACCAGATGTCAACATCAGTTGCCGAAAAATTATTTAAAATTTTGAGAAAAGCAAATTGGGAAGCAGGAATGATTTAACTCTAAATAATGTATTCTTGAATCGCATACAATATGGAGCCCAGTTCAGCATAAATTGCATGTACTTCATAAAATAATACAAGTAATTTGTGTTGACATCGGGCTCTATTAGAACCAAACATTGAGATCAATATCAGTATTCTAGTAACCTGTCATCATTAGCAACCATAATCATCAAACATCCTTTAAATCTTTCATTAATGATACAATGTTCAATTTTGTCCTTTAACATAAATCACAAAATGTTATAGTCCAGACTGTAGTTTTAGTTTTTTTTTCGAAAATGGCCAGTTATAATTTGTTGACAAAGTCACAAGTTTTTTTAACATATTGGAAGTGAACCTCGAAAACTTTAAGCAAATTCTTGCAGTGCAACTGGTGTGTATTTTTGTTATAAGTTGTTTTCACTAAACAGTATTAGTTGTTTTCAGTGAACAGTACTAACTGTTTTCATTGAACAGTATTAGTTGATTTCAATGAACAATATCAGTTGGTCGGTATTAGTTTTTTTCACTGAACAATATCAGTTGTTTCTGTTGAACAGTATTAGATGTGCACCAGTTGCACCACGTGGTGCAACTGGTGCACACAAGCACTACTCCAGAATTTAATCATGCTTCTTACCAATGAATACATTTGGAACGGTGTTCTGTCCAGTAAGCCTTTCCAGAGTCTTCTGCAGTTGTGGTCCTTGAGCACCTGCAAATAATAGACATAATATGTCAAATTATGTGTAAAGGACTGATACCAAATTAAAATTAACTGATAATTAACTTGACACATGTTTCCCGAGGAAAGGTTTTTATTACTGACTGGCATAGCACGAAAAAATGTATATGTTGGATATCATCCCATGAGGGCTATGTGCCTATGTCACAGGAATGGTTAGCACCAAAGCACGATACTTTTGAACATTTACCCCTTTCTAAAACTAAACATATAATATATTAAAAGCTTCTCAGTAATTTAGTGATGGTTTAAGGCTCTACTTCAACCAACAAACTATATTGAATTTGAGCAGTAGAACAATGGGTTTGGCCTGTATTTGTTACAAAATATACAATGATTAGGAAAATGATAACATCATTTCACTTGTTTGAATGTGTGCTTTCAATCAAGTATAATGTACTTCTCCAACACATGCAAAGTGCATTAAAATATACGAACAATTGAATTACTTATAATCCTAGCTAAAGCTACTTCTCAGTTGTGTGTGGACAGAAACAGAACAATTTGGATGATGAATTCGAAATTTATAATAAATCAACAATAAATCTATTAAGGTTTTATAACATTTGAAATCTACCACCTTCATTTCAAAGTAGATTTGGTGTGACCTTAATATAAAGTCATTTGAAATCCTTCATTCAAATCCTCTGCCTATATCAAACCCTTAATCAAAATGCCCTCTTAGTTTTCTTGTTTGACTGTTTAACTTAAGCGGTAGCACTGGGCGAGCGCTACAGGAAACATCATCTCTTTGAGTTAGGATATAAGAATAATCTCTATGAAGTGGATATTAACACCCAATATCACTTCAATCATTCTAAAACAGATCATATACATCTTTGCCAACAATAAACAAACAAAGAGGAGTTGGAGAACACAAATTGCTAAAAATAATAAGGATATTAAAATTGTAAAACACCAACCTATATCAAAACTCATCCAACCTCTGTATCGAATAATTGACAAGGATAAAGGAAAGAATCACATCAAATTATCCACAGCAATTTCTAGTTCAACCTAACTATTTCATCATACCAATAAACACCAAGAAAATTACTCGATTGTATTACTTAAAAACAATCAACAACTGTGAGGAAAAATGTAAGATCATACCTAATTCATCCAACTCAATAACAAGTGGCTCCACACCAAGCTTCTTGAACATAGATTTCACCTCCGAAGAGTACCTTACAACACACAAACACATTCAAAACTTGGAAACGAAAATCAACTCCAACAGATTGCAGCAAATTAGGGTAACGCTAATTATTTAACTAACTAACAGGAATTGGGAACTTACGAGCACCACGATTTGGAATAAACTACGATAGGGTTTTCAGCAACAGTAGTCTTGACGGTCTCTTCCATTCGGGCCCCAAATGAGCCGGACATGGCCCGAACCTTGAAATTTGTGCAGGATAAGGCGACGCCGTTGGAATTACGAGATGATACATGATTGGGGAAGAGAGAAACGGAGAAGATTCGCGTGGGGAATAAAGGAGGGGAAAGTGAGAGCGATTTGAAGCCTAGGCTGGATGCACCACTAGCCATTAACGCCATTATCAAGAAATTCTGCTATTGCAAGCGTCGCCTCTGCTACTCGATTTGGATTTGAACCTCAATTTGGTTCAATTAATTATTATTATCATATAATTTAATTATTAATTAGTAAAGTAAGCAGAAAAGGGTAAATTTGAACGCATTTGAAGAACATTTTGTGGGGGTTCAGAGTTGAGAGTCGAATGCATTTCTTCAGACTTCAAAGATGGAAAAATACAACAATCGCGTACTTGGGCTTCATGTGTCTCACTTTTCATTGGGCTCGGTTATTCGCACCCCGAACATTAGAAGATACCCTTTTGATTAACACGAGTATCACACCTTGTATGTAATTTGATTATGAGTAACTCTCTTGTAAAATATTGCACACAAATTGTAAGTGCAATATATCATATTTGAGTTTTTTGCACTTTTAGTCCTACGAACCACACAATGTATTTGCATTTTTAGTCCCAATTTTAGTTAAACAGTGGGACTAAAAATGCAAGTTTAGTTAATCAGTGGGATTAAAATTGACGAAAATAATCTTACAGGACTAATTTGACAGAGGTGGGACTAAATTAAAAATATTGCGTGGTTCGTGGGGTTAAAAGTGCAAAAAACTCATACATATTTTAGGTCAAATTTGTCAAAATTCGCAGGTCATAGCGCGGGTCGGGCGGATCGGGAAAATCACTCCTTGAATTCGCTGTTGATGTGTTATATATTTATGCAATGATATTTTTATCAATTGTATTGTAGCGTGTTTGGTTGCAAGTTCAATTCTTATTGAGCATACAATTTTTAAAAATTATTATATTTTTTTGTTAAGTCTTTGTGTGTTACTACATGAAAAAAAAATTATTTACACTTAGCCGTGCAATTATTGATATGAAAAAATAATTGCACAATTTAGTGTAAACAAGTTGCATATTTTAATAGAACAAGTCGCATGGATCTAAAATACACTATGAGTGCACGGTACAATTAGATGCACATGAGACTCACTCTTAATTTTATTTATTGAAATTTTATCAATGACTTTGTTACCAGATTTCTTTTCTCTTTTCATTTTGTTAAGTAGTAGTATAAATTATGTATTGTATATATTATTATTTTGACAAAGTCTAGTATGAAAATTTTTATACATGAAAAAACTTTAATTTACAACCAAATTCTGTAATTGGTGAAGGTAAGACAAAATTGAGTGATTCATGGTTCACTCAGCCCAAGTGGTTCATGGTTCACCCGGCCCGAATAGGTCATAATTTAGGGTTCATTATTTAGTGTTTAGGGTGTAGATGGTTGATTTAGGACAATTTTATAGATTTTCATACATGAAAATTTTCACATTACACCTATTCAATTATTTTTTTATTAAAAGAGTGAGTCTCATATGCACTAAATGCACCGTGTACTTCATAATGTATTTTTGAACCATGTACTTTGTTGCACTTAATATTTAACTTGTATTCTATATTAATTAAGTATATACAAGTATATTTCAATACAACAAATTACATGATTCTAAAATACATTATGGAGCGCACGATATACTTAGGCCCCGTTTGGTTCGCGGGATTGATCGGGATATGCCATAATTAGGATTTTAATCCCAACTAATCTACTGTTTAGTTTGCGGGATGAGAGCCCATGATAAATTCATAATTTGTTGAAATTTTGAAGGAGCATTTTTAAGACCAAAAGACATAACAGTCCATTCATAATGACCAAATGGAACATTAAAGACAGTTTTATACCTATCAGGTTGATTAATCTGAATTTGCCAAAAACCTTATTTTAAATCAAATTTAGAGAAAATAAGAGCATTGACTAATCTGTCAAGAAGATCTTTTTTATTAGGAATATGATGTCTAATACATTTTAAAACCTTATTGAGAGGTTTATAATTAATAACGAATCGAGGAACTCCGCGTTCCTACTCAGAATGTTTATTAACATAGAAAGCAGTACAAGACCAAGGAGATTTAGAAGGAGTTATAAGCTTCTTCTGTAATAAGGAAGATATTTCATTTTTACATAACTCTAAGTATTCAGAGTTCATTTGACAAGGTCTAGACTTAGTCGGAATTTTATTTTCTTTAAATTTTCTTCATAAGGAAGAGAAACTATATGTTTCTTTCTGTCCCAAAAAGTATTAGGAAAATCATTACAAATTTCAATAGAAAATTTATTTATTAAAAATTTGATTTTATCCTGTAGTTTAGGATTATTTAATCTTTCACTTATAGTAATAGAATTAAGCTCATCTTTAAGAAAATTGATTTTATAATTTTTATTATTAATTTGATCTTGAATCAAATTAAGAACCTTATGAATAGGTTTAGTGATAAACTTGAAAGTAATATGTTTACCATTATAAGTACATGTAATACCTTTTTCACCAACAAAGGTAAGATGATATATTTTAAATAGAAAAGGAAGACCAATAATCATTTGACTAGTGATGTCTTCAGCAATAAGAAAGTCGTTAGAAATACAACAACCATCTACACAAACATAAACATTTTCAAGCTTATAATTAATCTTTAAAGATCCTCCACCTGCATGAGAAAGTGAATGAGTAGTTTTTTCAAAAAACTTAGTAGGAATTATTCCTAACTGTATGACACTTAAATCAGCACCACTATCAATCATAGCAATAAAATCTTTCTTATAAGAATTATTTATAAGAAGATAAATCTTAGTATACCATTTCTGTGATATAATCATATTGATGGTAGATAAATGATTTTTCTCAATATTAACATTGTCATCAATTTCAAAGTATTGTGAAAGAGTTTATAGTTAGTTTCACTATCTTCAATTTTTTCTTTACCTTTCTCAATAAAAGAAAGACGAACAGAAAGATCTGTATTCTGTTTTTGAAGAATCTTTACATCAGTTTTGAGATTATTAATCTCATGAACTAAATCATTTATAGTCACTGGATTATTCTTTATATTTTTTAAGCGAAGAAGTCTTTCTAATTCACACATATTATAATAATTACCATCAATCTTTTTAGAAAGACTAGTTTTATCATTGTCTTCATTCTTAGAAGAATCATGAAATTGTTCAATGATTTTATCTCTTAAACTAGAATCTTTTATATGTTTAAGAAATTCTAAAATATTATTATTAGTTAAGACACTAATATTCATATCTTGAAATTGACTCATGAGTTTATAAAACTCATTATCAATATTATTAGTATTATTAGTATTACTGATACAATTAAGACAAGGTTTTCCAAGTACACATTAATTGCACTTTTCTTTATCTGATTTGACAGAATTATCATCATCCGAAGAGGATTCAACAGAAGAACAGTCATTATAAGACTTTTCTCGATTACAGATCAATATTAGGACTCATAACAATTTTAAAAAGAGTTTCTTTTAACTTTTCATCAATATCAAGATTTTTAATCTTGTCTTTTGCATAGCACTGATTAGCATAATGACCAGGCCTATTACATTTTTTACAAATAATTGTATCATATCTTCTCTTTTTAAAAGATTTTCTTTTACTTTTATCATTTTCATGATCTTTTTCTTTATGTTTTGAAAAATTATGTTTTCTTCTTTTATAAGTAGATTTACTTTTATAATCTCTCTTATTATTTTTAGTCAAATTATTTTTATTTTTAGAATTAGGATTATCTAATCCAAATTGATCACAAAATTGACCTAATTGTTTTCTTTCCATAAGATTATCCTTTTTAATTTGATTTTTTAATTTGAGTTCATTACAAAGATTTAATCTTTCCTGAACACAAACACTAATGATTTGACCAAAAGTATAAGACCCATAATGGATTGAATCAGAATCCTTTCTAAGAGTTTTCTAAACTGTTTCAGCAAATAGATTAGGAAGACCATCTACAACTTTATTCTTCCAAATATCCTGATTACAATCAGGAATCTCATAAATACGAGACAAAAAGTATCTTTGTACCATCTGAAATCAGTAAGAGTTTTTACACTTCATATTTAAAAGAAGAGTTCTGGTATTTTCATATTTATTGGTATATTGACCAGTAAAATGATCCAAAATAGTAAGAATCAAAGAGTAAACCGCATTGGTTTTAGTCTCACCATTTTCAATTTTAATAGAATTAAAAATTTCCATTCTATTTTAGGGAGTCAAATAATTATCCCACCAACCTTTAACTTGACCAATAAAACCAGCAGTAGTAGCTTGTGCAGTACTAATATCACTATTACCACAAGTTTAACAAGCAGAACTATACATAAGCATGCGATGACATTGAGTGAAAATATGATTATCACTTCCACCATCAATATTCCATTCATAAATACCTTTTCCAGAATAAGAATTATTGAAAAAGTTTTTCTGTTCTTCATTAAGAACATCCATAGGAGTGGGTCTCTTATAATAATAAGTAGACATGGTAGGTCTATAAGCCCATTTCATTTTATTAATACTATCAGTATTACTAGGACTACCAATATTATTGGGTTGAATGGCATGATTATCATCTACGTCATCATCTAAAGCTGAAATATTCAGATTACTAAATTTATCATTAATAATTTTTTCAAGATCTGAAATAGAAGCTTCAGATTTAAAATCTTTTATCTCAATAGCCTGTCTATAAGAATAGTCTCATTATTATCTTTCTCAATTCTTTTACACATATGATTGAGTGTAAATAAAGACTTATAATAAATACGATAACAGATACACATAACCTCTGTACCTGGTATGTAATTATAACCATGAGTTTTAACATTTAATGTTAAAGCTTCAAGAATATTACTATCAGATAAAGATAGAGATAAATTAGGATATGCGTCAAAATAGACAGGTCCTAAAGCCAAACTAGACTCTATAATTCCCATTAAGGATTGTGTCCAATTAAGATTTCTATCATCCCTAAGAGAAGCTAGAAAGCTTTCGGTAAACCATTTAAGGTAAGCGGTCTAAAAGCGACCTGAACACAACCAATATGTAAGAACTTATGAGTTCTTTTGTAAGGTAAAATATTATTTTATGGATTTTACAAACTTTTTAGATTTTTCTAAAGGTTCTTCTACTAGAGCTCATATTAATGATGAGTTTAATAATTCTAAATGGGATAAGTTTAGAATTTGGTATTTTAAATCATTCTCAAAAGATGATTTATATTACTTTGTTGACAGTTTTTATAAATTATGTAAAAAAACATAATGAAATTACTTATTATGTTCCTTGGTTTATTAAAACTTTTTATATTAATTATATTTCAGTTGTTGAAAGAGATTATAAAATAATTTCTGGAGGAATACAAAAATCTGTTTACCCTCCTCATGTTCCTTTTCAAATAGAGAAAGGTGGGAGGATATTTAATTTCTTCCATTCTCCAGAATCATTGAAAATGATGTCTTACAAATTACTGTTAAATATGTTAATCAAATGATTGAGCAAAATAATTTTTGTAATCTTTATCTGTCTATTATCGGAGAAGAAATTATTTCTTTACATGATAAAGTTGATAAAATTATCTCTAAAATTGATTCTAAAAATTCTGAAAAAATTGATAATAATAATAATAATAATAATGTTATTATTAAAACATCTTCATCTATTCAATCTCCTATTGAGATAAAAGATTTTAAATCTGAAGCTTCTATTTCAGATCTTGAAAAAATTATTAATGATAAATTTAGTAATTTGAATATTTCAGCTTTAGATAATGACTTAGATGATAATCATGCTATTCAACCCAATAATATTGGTAGTCCTAGTAATACTGATAGTATTAATAAAATGAAATGAGCTTATAGACCTACCATGTCTACTTATTATTATAAGAGACCCACTCCTATGGATGTTCTTAATGAAGAACAGAAAAACTTTTTCAATAATTCTTATTCTGGAAAGGTATTTATGAATGGAATATTGATGGTGGAAGTGATAATCATATTTTCACTCAATGTTATCGCATGCTTATGTATAGTTTTGCTTGTCAAACTTGTGGTAATAGTGATATTAGTACTGCACAAGCTATTACTGCTGGTTTTATTGGTCAACTTAAAGGTTGGTGGGATAATTATTTGACTCCCCAAAATAGAATGGAAATTTTTAATTCTATTAAAATTGAAAATGGTGAGACTAAAACCAATGCGGTTTACTCTTTGATTCTTACTATTTTGGATCATTTTACTGGTCAATATAACAATAAATATGAAAATACCAGAACTCTTCTTTTAAATATGATGTGTAAAACTCTTACTGATTTCAGATGGTACAAAGATACTTTTTTGTCTCGTATTTATGAGATTCCTGATTGTAATCAGGATATTTGGAAGAATAAATTTGTAGATGGTCTTCCTAATCTATTTGCTGAAAGAGTTAAGAAAACTCTTAGAAAGGATTCTGATTCAATCCATTATGGGTCTTATACTTTTGGTCAAATCATTAGTGTTTGTGTTCAGGAAGGATTAAATCTTTGTAATGAACTCAAATTAAAAAATCAAATTAAAAAGGATAATCTTATGGAAAGAAAACAATTAGGTCAATTTTGTGATCAATTTGGATTAGATAATCCTAATTCTAAAAATAAAAATAATTTGACTAAAAATAATAAGAGAGATTATAAAAGTAAATCTACTTATAAAAGAAGAAAACATAATTCTTCAAAACATAAAGAAAAAGATCATGAAAATGATAAAAGTAAAAGAAAATCTTTTAAAAAGAGAAGATATGATACAATTATTTGTAAAAAATATAATAGGCCTGGTCATTGTGCTAATCAGTGTTATGCAAAAGACAAGATTAAAAATCTTGATATTGATGAAGAGTTAAAAGAAACTCTTTTTTAAATTGTTATGAGTCCTAATATTGATACATAATCAGAAAAGTCTTATAATGACTGTTATTCTGTTGAATCCTCTTCGGATGATGATAATTCTGTTAAATCAAATAAAGAAAAGTGCAATGAATGTGTACTTGGAAAACCTTGTCTTAATTGTATACGTAATACTGATAATACTAATAATATTGATAATGAGTTTTATAAACTCATGTGTCAATTTCAAGATATGAATATTAATGTCTTAACTAATAATAATATTTTAGAATTTCTTAAACATATAAAAGATTCTAGTTTAAGAGATAAAATCATTGAACAATTTCATGATTCTTCTAAGAATGAAGACAATGATAAAACTAGTCTTTCTAAAAAGATTAATGGTAATTATTATAATATGGGTGAATTAGAAAGACTTCTTCGCCTAAAATATATAAAGAATAATCCAGTGACTATAAATGATTTAGTTCATGAGATTAATAATCTCAAAACTGATGTGAAGATTCTTCAAAAATAGAATACAGATCTTTCTGTTCGTCTTTATTTTATTGAGAAAGGTAAAGAAAAAATTGAAGATAGTGAAACTAACTATAAAGCACTTTCACAATACTTTGAAATTGATGACAATATTAATATTGAGAAAAATCATTTTTCTACCATCATTATGATTATATCATAGAAATGGTATACTAAGATTTCTCTTCTTATAAATAATTCTTATAAGAAAGATTTTATTGCTATGATTGATAGTGGTGCTGATTTAAGTGTCATACAGTTAGGAATAATTCCTACTAAGTTTTTTGAAAACACTACTCATTCACTTTCTCATGCAGGTGGAGGATCTTTAAAGATTAATTATAAGCTAAAAAATGCTTATGTTTGTGTAGATGGTTGTTGTATTTCTAACGACTTTCTTATTGCTGAAGACATCACTAGTCAAATGATTATTGGTCTTCCTTTTCTATTTAAAATATATCCTCTTACCTTTGTTGGTGAAAAAGGTATTACAGGTACTTATAATGGTAAACCTATTACTTTCAAGTTTATCACTAAACCTATTCATAAGGTTCTTAATTTGATTCAAGATAAAATTAATAATAAAAATTGTAAAATCAATTTTCTTAAAGATGAGCTTAATTCTATTACTATAAGTGATAGATTAAATAATCCTAAACTACATGATAAAATCAAATTTTTAATAAATAAATTTTCTATTGAAATTTGTAATGATTTTCCTAATGCTTTTGGGACAGAAAGAAACATATAGTTTCTCTTCCTTATGAAGAAAATTTTAAAGAAAATAAAATTCTCGACTAAGTCTAGACCTTGTCAAATGAACTCTGAATACTTAGAGTTGTGTAAAAAAAAATATCTTCCTTATTACGTAGAAGCTTATAACTCCTTCTAAATCTCCTTGGTCTTGTACTGCTTTCTATGTTAATAAACATTCTGAGCAGGAACGCGGAGTTCCTCGATTGGTTATTAATTATAAACCTCTCAATAACGTTTTAAAATGGATTAGACATCATATTCCTAATAAAAAAGATCTTCTTGACAGATTAGTCAATGCTCTTATTTTCTCTAAATTTGATTTAAAATCGTTTTTCGCAAATTCGCATTAATCAACCCGATAGGTATAAAACCGCCTTTAATGTTCCATTTGGTCATTTTGAATGGATCAAGATGCCTTTTGGTCTTAAAAAATGCTCCTTCGAAATTTCAACAAATTATGAATGATATTTTTAATCCTTATAGTGATTTTATTATTGTCTATATTGATGACATCCTTGTATATTCTAAAGATATTGAAATACATTTTAAACATCTTGATATGTTTAAACACTTAGTCATTAAAAATGGTTTAGTTATTTCAAAACCTAAAATGGTTTTATTCCGCATAAAAGTAAAATTTCTTGGTCATATTATTGATAAAGGTAATATTATTCCAATTCAAAGAAGTATTGAATTTGGTAATAAATTCCATGATGTTATAACTGATAAAACTCAGTTACAGAGATTCTTAGGAAGCCTTAATTATGTGTCTTCTTATATTAAGAATCTTGCTGAAGATTCCGCTATCTTATATGACAGACTTAAAAAGAATCATTCTCCTTGGAATGATGATCATACTAAGGTCAAGTATCGATATATAAAAAAAAGGTTAAAAATATTTCTTGTCTTATGCTTTGGCTAATCCCTCTTGGGAAAAAATTGTTGAAACTGATGCCTCAAATTTGGGGTATGGAGGTATTTTAAAACAAATTAATCCTGATAATAAAAAGGATTATATCATTAGATTTTATTCCTGTAAATGGAATAATAGTCAGAAAAATTATTCTGCCACAGCTAAAGAAATTCTTGCTATTGTCAAATGTGTTCTTAAATTTCAGGATGATTTATATAATCAGAAATTTACTATTAAAACTGATTGCAGGGTTGCTACTTTTATGCTCTTCAAAGATTTTGAACATAATGTTTCTAAACAAATGTTTGCCCGATGGCAATCTCATCTTGCTTATTTTGATTTTGATATTGTTTATAAGCAATGGAAAGATAATCATCTTCCAGATTTTTTAACTCGTGAATTTATTTCTTCATGACAGTTATGAGCCACTCTGGAAGAAGTTATTCCTCTTATAGAGGAAGGGGAGGCAGATGATCTCCTATTTTACAACAAGGGAAGAAATCCCTTTACAACCAGAACATTTCTGGTATTGGTTCTTCTTCAAAAGGAGAAAATTTTGATAAGGAATTTCAAGAATTCCTCAAACAACGGAGCAGGAATATTCAGGTTCAGGACAATCCCTCAAAAACTGATGATGAGGAGTCATACTCTTCAGTCCCTCAGAAAGAATATAAATTCTTTGATTCTCCTAAGAGAAATTGATTCTTGTCATCGAAGATGATGATGACAAATTCAAAGAGTCCCCATGGATTCTTATGAATAAGTATTTTCCAGCTAATAGTTGGAATGAAGAAACTTATAAGACGAGAGGATTTTATGAGAATATCCTCATCAGCCTTGGAAGTGTAGATATTCAACATTTTCATCCTTAAAGTAAATTGATAAATTACTCTAAATTTATCATTAAAAAAATCATCTCCATCCAAGAATGGGGCACTTCTCCTTTTGCTGAGAGAAGCATGACTAATGAAGTCACTAAAACAATTTACCAATACAATTATTGGGATTATCTACAAAGTTCTTATAAAACTTTATTTTATCAGAATGCTAAACATTCTCACACTTGGCTGATAAAAATTTGTGATAATATCAGCAGGAATCAAATTCCTAATTGACTTTTCTCCTGGTGGGGAAATTTTGGTACTATGGCAGATATTTTGCCTGAAGAGATTAAATCTCTATTGGAAGAATATTCTATTAATTTTTCTTCATTAAAAACTCATAATATAAGTAGTAAAATTATTTGTATGTTTTTTGTTGATTCCGGAATCCCATGGGTCTGGAAATGGAGACCAGAATTCAGTTATACTGAAGATGGTATACCAAGTTTATGGAGGATCCATACTACGAGATTTTGGAATAACTTAAATGTTATTACTCCTGGCTCCCACGAGTCACCTTTGCAGGAAAATATCAATATGATTAAATCCAAAATAGAAGAATATAAAAAGTCTTCTTGTGAAAAGACTTCAAATAGTTTTTCTTCATTTTCTGAATATTCTAAGAAATATGTTGGTTTATTTCCCAAGGAAAAAATTATGGATCTTTATATGGATCATATCAAGAAAGATTTATTCAATGATATTGATTTTTCTGATTCAAAATCAGATGTCTCTATGATTTCCTGTTCTGAATTACAAGATGCTCAGGACCCAAATGAAGACTATCAAGACTTTTCTCTTCAAGAAAGTTTTGATCTTTTGAGAAATTCTCTTAAAGAGAAACTTAAAGAAAGAAAATGTTAATGGAAGATTGGAGATTATATCTAAATAGCTTCAAACTAATGCCAGTTTCTAATATCTGGAAGGTCCCTTTTCATGTTATTTTTTATGAAAATAATAATGAAATCCGAGATAAAAATTATCTCAAAGTTCTGAAGAAGAAAATTAAGATTCTTGAAATATGTATTCCTGTACTAGAAAAAATGAGATACATGAATGATATTGATGAAGGAAGACATTATCCTCATTCCTTAAAAGGATTTAAGAAGACTCTAATTCTTCTGAAGAAACAAGCTTCACTAATGCCGATTTAGAGAAGACTTTGATTTAGCACATTCCAGCAAAATGTGGCTACAGTATCAGACAAAATCAAATTTCGTCATTGCTTGCATCAGCAGACAAAGTACTGTTCATGAATAGTAATTACTATTCAATTTTTTTTTGTCTTTTTGTGGCTTTGTTTTTTATGCACTATTTCTTTTTTATTTTGAAATTCGGGGTTTGATGTCTGGCTCTTTCATCTATAAATAGACTTGTATTTTCTTTTCAGAGGCACGCTCGAGTTTAGACTCGCCCCCTCTTTCTCTCTCTAAATCCCTCTCTAGTGTGCAACCTTGTAACCTTGTAATATTATTGTTCATAAACTGGTTTTTACTTGTGGCTTTTTAAAGGTATATTGTTATTTAAATTCTGTATTTTAAATTTTTATTTCTGATGATTGCCGCCTCAATGGTTGGCTAAATTACTTGTATTGAATCATGACCTGACTTAACTATACTCTACTATCATGTGCATTTGGAATTATATTCCATATTGATCTGTAATTTGATATATCAAAGGTAGAGTTGGTTTAACCGGTAGGTTTGAGCTTTCCAGTGATATTCATGAGTTAACCATGTGGGCTAGCCCTTTTTGCCGTTTTGCCGATGAATAGGCGCAGGCGTTTCTGGGTGTAAAAACTTTTTTCAGGTTAACTCATGTGTTGGTGTTGGGGAATAAGTTGCACAGATCTATTCGGGATGAATATTTTAAATACAAATTTAATTCTCATAATTATTACTAGCATGAATTAATCCTATATTAATTCAACTAATAATCCAACAACAAATCATGCATATAATTAAATCACGTAAATCCTACGCATGCGGAATTCTACGAATTTACGTAAACGTACCTCTTGGGACGACAATGGCTTTGTTTATTAGACACACCAAAAGAACTTTCCAAGTATTCCCTTAATCCTTGCTCGACTATCCGGTGGTAGGACACTTGCGAACAATTAACAAAAGGAAAATAAATTATGTTGCACCACCTTTGTGGATTTGCTAATTTTTCCAGCACATGGAATTGTACCTGGGAATGAAAGAATCATCCCCTATTTATAGAGTGGAGGTGGTCGAATTTTTAGGGCAAAACAATGTGGGAAAATCTTTTCTTGATCTCCAAGAAATCTTGAATATATCTCCTATATTCTTTTTCCCATAATTATAATATTCCACAAAATCCCACCTACTCTTTGTTATGGATAAATTTTGAAAATTATAGGGCAAGAATCCAAGATTTGGATCTTCTTGAATTTATGAGATATTCTTGTATTTCAAGAAATACATATCTTCCATAATATATTTTCAAGAAAATCAAGAAAATCTTTCTTTCCCTTAATTATCAAAATTTCGAAAATATGCTTTATGGATAACCAAGTGGGAGATTTCTTGAATTTAATGAGATAATCTTGTATTCCAAGAATACATATCCTCATTCCATAACAAAATTCAAAGAAAATCTTTCTCGCCTTTTATCCATAATTTTTGAAAATTAGGAAAAAATAAGCAACAATATTTATTTTATTTTAAACACCTTTTTCAGTTATTGGATTATATGTTGGGCTACTTAGGGGGCCTTTAGAAGAATTAAGATTGGACCTTCCAATGGATCTTGAATTATCAATATTGAGCCACAATATTATTCAAGCCCATAAATATTAATTAATCCCACTACATAATTAATATTGCACTATCCATCTTAACCCATATTACAGTCAATATGGCTCCCGGTTATTATTTCCCGTGTTTAAGATTATCTAGCCCATGTTTATAAAGTCTTATGGGTTTTGATCATGTTTATAAAGTCTTATGGGTTTGATCCATGTTCAAGACCGTTGCCAATCTTCTTTGAGTATAAGTGGGAGAAATTATTAGGTTCGTGTAGGTGACATTAGATGTCACGAATTAGGAACTACACGAGACATATTGTAGTATACTTAAAAGCAGACTTTGAGTATAAGTGGGAGATTGTTGGGATTATACTAGAAAGTATGCTTTTACTTTGTATGTTTGAGTCTATAATGATCAAAACATTGGTTCCAAGCTTTGGATGCCTGTTTGAGTCCGTAAATGGACTTCATGAGCTTACAAACTAGGTGTTCTTGGCCTTTTTCAATGAATCCTTGGGGTTGTTGCATATAGATCTCTACATCAAGACTTCCGTTAAGGAAAAGTCTTGACATCCATTTGTAATTTCAAAGTCAAGACAAGCCAATCAATAAGAGAATACGGATGGACTTCAACCTTTCACGATGGAAAAAGTTTCATTTCCATCCTAGGTTTTGAATGGTGTAACCTTTTAGTTACATGAGTCTTAATTTAAGGTTTCCACCTTCCCGTCCGGTATCACTTTCTTTATACACCCACTGCAACCAATGGGTTTGACCCCATTTATTGGAATTCGACTTATCCCACAAATATATGATACATATAACCCATTTTAAAGCTTTCATTCTAAACAATTTAATTTTCACATCCTTAAGTTGGATTGCCTTAAGGAAAGTTTTGATATATCCAAAGTAAAATTCGTCTTGTCTAGTATAATCCCAACACTCTCCTATTCCTATGAATCTCTAAGTCTTCCGTTTTAACAACCCTCCCATATGACCTCGTTCCGGTTGTGTAGGTATGTCTAATGGTATGTCATCTTGTATGCTCACCTAATAAGGTTAGCTCCCTTATATCATTTAAAGGTAATCTCAATCGGGTCTTCTTTCGTTCATATAGTCTTCTTCCAAAAAATCTAAAGTGGGTGCTTATTACCACCTTTTGATCTTGGGACCATAGAACATACACCATTTTTGTTCCTTCTATATCCCACAAACAACCTTAATTACGATCGAGATCCAATTTTCCAAAAATGTTTCCTTGTCCAACACGTGGGCCCTTGACACCCCAAATCCTCATGTGTCTCAAAAACTAGGATTCTTGGACGGGCAAATTTAACTCCATTCAATTCTTTGGGAGTTTTGGGAACCGATTTGGATGGCACCAAGTTCGAATGTAGGTTCTTTGTTTCCAAGGCATGACCCCGAATCGACTTGGGAAGATCCGCATAACTCATCATAGATCTAACCATTTCCAAAAGAGTTATGTTTCTTCATTTCTGCAACCCCGCTTTTGTTGAGGGTTCCGGTAGCGATGGTGGATGCAATCCCTTTATCGATAAGTAGTTCAAAAACTCATCGGATTCGCCTCCACGATCGGATCGTAGAGACTTGATACGTTTATCCCTATGATTCTCTTTTGAGCCTTAAATTCTTTGAATTTCTCAAAGGTCTCAGATTTATGCTTCATAAGGAAAATATAACCGCATATCTTGAGTAATCATTAATAAAAGTGACAAAATACTCATAACCTCCTTTACTTTGGTTGACATTGGACCACATACAATGCCTCTGAACGATTTCTAACACTTTTTTGCTCTATTCCCCTTGGCTCCAAATGCCCTCTTGGTCATTTTACCCTCCAAACATGATTCGCGAGGTTGGAATTGGTTCAACTTGGAGAAACTCCATGTATGAACCGCCTTTCACCAACCTTTGGATCCTCTTTTGGATTTATATGACCTAATCTTAGATGCCATAGAAGTGTCTCCGTTCACGTCGATGAACGTTTTCCTTTCTCGACTATTTTGATGTGTTATAAGATGCATTTAAGCCCGTGGTGTGCAAGATTAATTGTATAGAGATTATTCGACAACGTTCCATGACGAGATAAATTTATCAAAAATAGAAATGGTAACAACTTTATTAAAAGTAACCGAATATCCATCATGAAAAAACCCAGAAGACTTTATTAAATTCTTTCAAAATTTTGGAACGCGTAAAGAACATCTCTTAAAATTAAAACTGGACTTCAAAAGACAAAAACTAGGTGTTCTTGCCTTTTTCATTATCTAGTGCATTGTCTTTAAGATTATCTAGCCCATTAATTAATTCAAGCCACCTTTGAAATAGCTTTCCGTTAATTAATATCTTTTGTCCTTGGTCAAGAACGGTTCAACATTATTATCCATACCTAAAACTAGTTCCACTTGCAAGATTTGGTATGATAAAACTTATAACCTCCCATGGGTCTTCGAACAAAAGCGTACTTGCACACGATTCTCTCCCCTTAAATCTTAGCAATCACATGTGACCAATAATATTGCCCAAGATAAAAAGTATTGAATCTCGTTGATTCTCTACCCATGATAAGTCAAAGCAATAGTTACCAACCACACGTGATCCTATTTAAGGAATGAAGATTAAGAAATAATCGAACCACCGAGGTCTAATTCTTCCTTGTTCGGGTCAAGAATTTGTCCTCCTCTCAGGGTCCTATTCCGAGGCATCGATCATGCACTAGTGTAATCTCTAGGTCAAGACAAGCCAATCCGAGCCTTACACTTCAACCTTTCACGATGGATTGTTCATTTCCATCTAGGTCGTGAATGGTGTACTTTTTAGTTACAAGAGGTTAGCTCCTTTAATTTAATCTTCAATCTCATCGATATCACTAAATTAACTACAATGTAACACGTCTTATTTATTGAACTAAAATGCGTAAAATATATGTAACATTCGATGATATTTAAAGCATCGAACATAAACAATTTATTTCCTGGGTTCCCAATTGACCTTGATTATACAATGTAAAAGCATACTTTCCAGTATAATCCCAACAAATGAGAGATGAATTTAATAAAAAGTTTTGATTAGATCCCAAAAACCCCGAGGAGTATGACATGTTTTGGGATAATTTGATGGCACCAAGTTATAGATTGTTCAGAGGTTATCCAAGGCATGTATAGTCCCGAGATATAGATCGGGGAAGATCCGCAAGACATAACTCATCATAGATCTAACCATTTCAAAACTCAAGATGTTTTTCTTCAAGACCCCGAAGTTGTTGAAAACACCAAGACTCAATGAAGTCGCCGAAGACATTTTTACTCGATGTCACTCAAGACACTCAAGACTTCGAGGTATTCGCCCAAGACATCGGACTCGTAGAGATTGATCAAGACCCCCTATGATTCTTATCTTGACTCTTAAATTCTTTGAATTTCTCAAAGGTCTCGGAATGTTGCTTCATAAGGAAAATATAATATCTATCTCAAGACTAAAAATCAATAAAAACACAAATATTCTCAAAACCTAGATATTGCCCAAAACATTCATATGCGCATAAAAGGAACTAAGTCTAACACTTTAAGGTTATCTCATTCGAGAGATTGACCAAAAGAGCCGTTTTTGTTTTTTACATTTCTCCAAGACAAAAACCAATCGAGGGAAGACAATTGGTTTCAACTTGGAGAAAGTGACAGGACACGAATCATGTCTTTCACTATGTTCCATCCAAAAATTGGTGATTTATATGACCATATTTCCTAAAAACATGCAAGGGAGTATTCGGACCTAAATATAGTCTATTCATCAAACACCATAAGAGGAAACTCATGAAGCTATCTCCTCCAAGATAGTTTTTCAAGAGTGACCTTGGTGAAGTTAATATAAATACTAGTGACCCTTTACATTGAGAGGCACGAAAATTTCAAAAAGAGCAACTCAAGAGCTCATTCAAATATTGCAAATCCATCAGCAAAAGTTTAACCTAGAATTTCCCAAGTGTTTCAAATTGGAGAGAGCTCTCTATTCTAAGCCTAGAAATAGATATATCCAAAGCTTAGAAGAGATATCCTAGCCTTTTGCATTCGTTCTTATTGTAAGGATATCTCACCCAGTTGAAATCAACCCAAAAACCCCAACCCTTTGTTAAGGTAGTTTGTGTGTTTGTTTTGTTGGTGAGTTGGAGTTGGAAAATTAGTATCCATACGATTGAACTAGTTCCACTTGCAACTTTGGTAGAAGAAGTTAGTAAGTTACTTGTGGTAGTCCGAACACTTGTGTGTGTTTTCTCCGTTAGTCTTAGCAATCATCACATGTGACCAATAATAAAACTCAAGGTAGAAAAGTGATTGAATCTCATGTTGAAGTTACCCATAAAGATTTAGGAAGTGGTTACCAATTTCTCACAAGATCCTATTTAAGGAATGAAGATTGAGTCTAACGAACCACTATAATTCTTCCTTGTTTTGCTTTACATCTTTGCATTGTTATCCTTTAGAGTTTTTCATTCGAGCATAGTTCATGATATTGAGTGGAACCAATCCACTTACTTGCATCAAATTGATCACAACCTTAATCCTTTCACGATTTTATTGAAGGAAGATTTTTTTCCATCTAAAACGTCGTAAACTTATGTACCATTTAGAGTTAAAGGACTAGAACGAATTTAAAACCCGAACTAACTCTCACTAAATTAACTAAGATAATTATCTATTTATTGAACCTCGATTATCTAAAGAAATACTCATGTAACATTCGGCTATATTTAAAGCATCGAAAGATAAACAATTTATTTTGTCTCGAATAAGTTTGAAATTAATCTTTGATTATACAAAATCAAAAGCATAACCCGACCTATAATCCCAAACAAAAGAAAAGATTTAAATTAATAAAACAAGTTTATTCCCCACCCAAAAACCCCGAGTATGACATGTTCCAATAATCTTGATCGAGCGTGGGTTCATTTTTTCCACTAGATTTGGTTCAGAGGTAGTCTATTTTGTGTAAAGACTTTGGTGGTCTAGATGAATAGATCTGTTTGTTGATATCTTACAAAGCTCACCATCATGCCTTCTAAGAAACTTCCTATGTTCTCTGTTGAAGAGAGCTATGACCTATGGAGATTGAGAATGCAGGCTCATCTCGTATTCAAAACATGAAAAGAATGTGGAGAGTGGTTTCTAAAGACCATTCAAATTTCACTGTTGTGAATCCTGAAATCACCGATACGGTGAGGAATGATCCCAGAGATGAATTTCCAAAATCGATGATCAACTTACTCCTGATGAGAGAAAGTTAGTCAATCTGAATACATTGCTAAAGATACTTTGTATAGCACTATTGATGATGATATTATGGGGATGATTTCTCCTTTGAAAAATATTCAAAAGAAATATGGGACACAAACATTCATATGTGTCAAAAGGAACATATCATATTAAGGAAAACAAACTTTATCTGCTATTGGAAAGTTTGATAGCTTTGAAATGGAAGATAGTGAATCCATTGACAAACTTGAGGTCGATTCACTAGATCATGAATGATCCGAAAAGTTTGGGAAAAGATACCCACAGAGAGAAGTTGAAGATCGAAAATTCTTAGATGATTATCTAAGAAATGGGATATACATCTTTGTGGTAATTGAAAACACAAAAATATTGATTCCATGCCATATCAACAAGTTTTCTAATCAAAAATATATGAGTTTGTGATTGACAAGAAAAGAAGAAACTCATGAAAGAAAGATGATTCTTCATCTAACGGATAGTTTTTTTCAAAGCCAAAGAGAAATCTTTATAAATACTAGTGTTCCCTTTACATTGAGAGGTCAAAAATTTCGGGGATGAGCAAGAGGATAATTCAGATATTGAAATGGCAAGGAGGTTTGAAAAACCTCAATAGCAAATATTTCAAATATAAGAAATATTCACTATTCTATCAGAGTTATAGATATATCCAAAGCTTAGAAGAGATATCCTAGCGAGAAAAGAAAGGACCAAAAATTGTAAAGGATCCTCATCCAAGAAGAAATCAACTCCAAAACCCAAACCCTTTGTTAAGTGATTTGTGATGATGATACCAAGTTGGATGTTACAAAGAGTTAAGAAAGGTCACTTTCAATATGGACCGTCTGAGCTTAGTCTTAAAGAAAGAAAGGAAAGAAGCTACTTGTGAGAGACAACAAGATCTCCAAGAAGAAAGCTATGATTTAGCCGTAAAACTCAAGAAGAACATTTTGAAGAAGGTTCCAGAGTTAGCTCGGATGAGATTTTCTCGGATAGTGACAAATGATGATATCCTTATTATGGCCGGAGGAGGTAAATTCTTCTATCTATGTTATTGCTCCTACACAAGCACATGAGTTCTCAAGTTCAACTATGTGAAAGAATTTTGACCGATGGATTCATTTGAGAATCTTATGAAGGACTATTCTGTGTTACAAGAACTACTCACTGAAACTCAAGAGCCGAACAACGAACCGATCACGAGAATCAAATTGGAAAGACTCTAAAATGCTTTGAGATCACTTCTCAATTGATGGGAACTACTGATGAATTGGATGTTCTGAAAGTACAACTCTTAGAAAAGGAGAAGGTGATATAGATCCTGAATGGAAAATTAGAGAAATCCACTAAAGAGATTCAACTTATCGAATCCCAATTCAATGACCTCTTTGAGAAGCATGAAACTCTAAAGAAATGTGAGGATAATCTTGCAGAGAAAGTTAGTTCTATTGAATTCTCGCATCTAAAGTGATAGATGAAATTTAGAGTTATCAAAGACCAAGAACTATAAAAAAGTTTGGATTGGGATACATTCCAGGGGGAACCTCACAAGGTCTTCAATCTTTGCCGCCTAGTAGCACCAAGACTGTCTTTGTTAAACCAAAGGCATCTAATCTTCTTCATCAAGAACGCCTGAGTTTTAGACAAGGGTAAAGGACCTATGGTTTTAAAAAACTCAAGGTTCAAGGAAGAAAAGCCTGCACCTCGGGAAAAGGCTAGAAAATCAACACTCAAGAGGGAAATTTTTAGGCTAGTACTTCAAAGCCTCGGGCTAAGAATACCAACCTAAAAGAGATCTGCAGACCAACCATCGAGGAATTTTCAGAAGAGAAACACTCAAACAGAGATATTCTCAACCGAAAAAGACCAAGTCCTCGACATCGAAAGACCCCAATTTTAGTACAGGCAACCTAAACCCCACTTGCCTAAGGGTAAAGGTTTCCTGAACACAAGTCAGCAGAGACAGAGACCAGCTGCACAAAAGCTAAGGCACTTGAACAAAAGTTCTGAACCCAAGAAGAACTCTAAGGGTCATGTTCATGCTAAAGCTGGCACTCATGCACAGGATACTGCCAAGGCTCCTAGGGTGGTTAATGTGTATGTAGATGTTTATGGGAGACAAATCAGCCACTCTAAAGTAATTAGAGTTGTTAGGCAGATGTGGGTTCCAAAAGGTACAGCTAACCTGGTAGGACCCTACACCAAATGGGTACATAAGAACTGATCTGTTTTTCAGGTGAAGGAAAAGGGCACTGAGCTGAATGAAAACAACATAGCACAGATGAATGGAAATGAATTGGCTCCTGCTGTATGGTATCTGGACAGTGGATGTTCAAGACATATGACAGGATATAAGCAATTAATCACTGGCTATGTTGAGCAAAAAGGCCCTCAGATCACATTTGGAGACAATTCCAAAGGACAAACTGAAGGATATGGAACTCTTGAAGTTGACTCTGTTCATATCCATGGTGTTTCATATGTGTCCGGGTCTAAAGCATAACTTGCTTTCTATCACCAATTCTCGGACAAAGGATTCAAAGTTGAGTTCTCAAAGAACTTATGTTATGTAAAAGACAATACTTCACGAGAATTTTACCGACCGGTACTAGAAAAGGAAATGTGTATCTTGGTCGATTGGAGTTCAACTCCTAAAGATACATGTTTGGTTGCAAAAAAGTTCCACCGATACCGGTTTGGTTGTGGCACAAAAGAATGAATCACTTAAACTTCAAAACCACGAACAAACTTGCAAGATTAGCACTTGTGAGGGGTTACCCAATGAAGTGTTTAGTAAAGATCATGTATGTGATGCTTGTCAGAAAGGAAAACAAATCAGAGCATCTTTCAAAAGCAAAGTAGATGTTTCTACTGATAGAATACTACAACTGTTACATATGGATCTCTTTGGTACAGTAACACCTGTGAGAACTAATGGCAGAAAATACACACTTGTGGTAGTTGATGACTACTCTAGATACACATGGGTCATATTCTTTTCAAAGAAGAAAGAGACTCGCATAAAAATCGCCTGAACTCATTGAAAAGGCTCAAGATTTAAAAAGAATCGAGTGTGGTCAAAATCGATCGATATAAAGGAACTGAGTTTATCAATCATATCATATCTGATTATTGTGCAGCAAATGGAATAGCTCATGAAACATCAGCTGCAAGGACCCCACAATAGAATGGTGTTGCTGAAAGAAGAAATATGACTCCTAAAGAAGCTGCAAGGACAATAATTGATAAAGCTGATATTCCTAAGAGATTTTAAATTTGAAGCTATCAACACTGCATGCTACTCTCAGAACAGATCCATGCTGACCAAGAACCAAGGAAAAACTCCATATGAGCTGTGGAATGAAAGGAAGCCTCTTGTTTCTTTCTTTCGTGTGTTTGGTTGCAAGTGTTTCATACACAATAATGGTAAAGATCAGTTGAAAACTTTTGATAGCAAAGCTGATGAAGGGATATTCTTAGGATATTCTGAAGTCAGTAAAGCCTTCAGAGTTTACAAATGTAGGACTCTTATTGTGGAAGAAACACCTCATGTTGTTTTTGATGAATCTACTTGTGTTCAGAAGAAACAGGAACATGACTCAGGAGAACTGATCAAGAGAATCACCAGACTTAGCCTGAATGATAAAACATCCTCTGAACCTTAAAAGAAGAAGTCAGTCACTTTCTATGAATGGAGTGAATCAGACTCAGACAAAGAAGTTCAGGATGGAAAAACTCAGGATGGTGAGACTCAGGATGGAAATTCTCCACTGAAGGAAAGCCAACACACTGAAGCTGACCAATCTAAACATACACCAGTTCAGACTCAGGTATGTAATGCCGATGAAGATGTGGTCACAGCTGAGGCAAACTCTGAATCTATCAACCAATGGGGAACAAATGTCTTTGACAATGTTCTGAATGGAATTTCCCCTGAGGAAGATGATTCTCTTTCTCCTTTTCTGTTGTTCCCTGAATTTAATGAACTACCTGAACCTAACATTTATGATGTTGAGGATACTACTGAAGGGGGAACATCCAGGAGAAAATGGTTGGATAGTCATCCTACAAGTCAGATTGTGGGTGATATATCAGATGGTGTCAAAACAAGAAGGTTCCATGGAGAAAGTGCTTTGTTCTGCTGCTTCCTATCTGAAAAAGAACCTTCTGAGATTGAAGAAGCTCTACAAGATTCTTTTTGGATTACTGCTATGCAAGAAGAGCTGAATCAGTTCTCAAGGAATGAAGTTTGGGAGCTAGTGGATAGACCTAAGAGGCACAATGTGATTGGAACTAAGTGGGTGTTCAAGAATAAGAGAGATGAAAACAACAACATTGTGAGAAACAAGGCAAGGCTAGTTGCACAAGGTTATTCCCAAGAAGAAGGCTTGGATTATGATGAAACCTTTGCACCTGTTGCAAGACTAGAAGCCATCAGATTGTTTCTTGCATATACTGCCCACATGAAATTCACGGTCTATCGATGGATGTGAAAAGTGCATTTCTTGAATGGTGTGCTTAAGGAAGAGGTTTATGTGGAACAACCTCCTGGTTTCAGACAAAATGACCAAGTTTACAGGCTCAGGAAAGCCTTGTATGGTCTTAAGCAAGCACCCCGAGCATGGTATGATACCCTTTCTCAGTTTCTTACTGACCATGGTTTTATCAAAGGAACTGTTGATAGGACTCTGTTCAGGATAGAAGATGGGAAAGACATCTTACTTGTTCAGATTTATGTAGATGACATCATATTTGGATCTCCAAATTCATCACCGTGAAAAAGTTTTCTACCCTGATGAAAGGAAAGTTTGAGATGTCAATGATGGGGGAGATGAATTTCTTTCTTGGACTTCAGGTGAAACAAACTAAGGAAGAAATTTTCATCAATCAAGCAAAATACACCAGAGATCTGATTGCAAAGTATGGTGTACAGAATTGCAATGCAGTTAGAATTCTATGAATACTAACCACAAGATGGATCCCGATCCTCGAAGGCAAATCAAGAATCACACATCGATTATAGAGGGATCATTGGATCATCATATATCTCACAAACAAGTAGGCCCGATATAACATTTGTTTGTTGGGATATGTGCAAGATACCAAGCTAATCCTAAGGCTAGTCACATGGAGGTCGCCAAAAAGATTCTAAATATCTTAAAGGCAATCAGTAAATAGAGGATTATGGTATCCAAATGAGGATAACCTTGAATTAACCGGTTATTCATATGTCGATTATGGAGGATGTAGAATTGACAGAAGTCTACCACGGGAACTTGTCAATTTCTTGGAAGTAAATCGATATCATGGTTTCAAAGAAACAAACCTCGAGAGTAACCAAGACTACTAAAGTCAATACATGGTTGCGGAAGTCACAGGCATGCATTCTTTGGCTCGCACAACAATTGAGGGATTATAAAATTATAGCCAATGAAGTACCTATATTTTGTGATAATAATAGTGCAATTGCTATTACACAAAATCTCAGACAGCACACCGTGTGTAAGCATGTTGATATCGACATCACTTCATCGAGATCATGTTGAGAAGAAAGACATCGAATGGAAAAATTCATACTTGATAAACAGAGAGTATCTTTGACTAAACCTTTGGTCAATCAAGATTTCGGAACTATCGATTGAATTAGGTATGTTGGATCCAGTGAATAAAGCAAATCAAAAAAATTGAAGGTTTTTCGATGCATGAAGTTTTCTCAGGTTTTTTCTGAAAAACTCAGGATAAAATTGAAAGTACTGAACACTGAGTCTTGTGAAACTCAGTTATCCTGAAGATCAAGACTTCGAAGATATAATCGACATTTTATCAAGGTCAAAACTCAGTAAGATTGATGGAGAAAATTAAACTGAAGAAGTATTGACTCATGCAACACATTTATTGTCTAACTGAACCTCAGTAATCATTGGCAATAAATGACAAAACACTTGAAGAAATAAATTGGGCGGGACCTTTGAAATACACGAGGAAAGTCAATGGTCTGCAGGAACACTAATTAAATGCACTGTTCATTAATCACCAATAGGGATAAATTGGCGGCTTAGTATTTGCGAAATCGTCCTTTCATATATCCATTTTAGTCGGTTTTTAATCTCAACCGCCGATTTCTTCATCTACGCGATTTTTCATAACTCAAAATCCTATATCCGTTGGAAAAATTTCCTTAAAAGCTCTATTCCAAAAAGCCTTCATCTTCACAAACACTTTTCTTCGAAACTCTCGATTGCCCAGAAATTTTCACCTATCTCAAAACCCTTCACCAGAAATTCTCCAAAAATGACACTTTCTGTATATGACAAGCTCGCCATTTCCAATAAACCTTGGTACGAATATGTCATCTCTCTCGAAAGCTCGTCCAATGCAACTCACGAGGAGGAGGCGTTGCATATGATTCGTTTGACAAAGCTTACATGCGAAAGAGGTAATTGAGTTTATCTCTAATTTGAAGTTAGATGATGAGAATTGCATAGAATCTCAGATTACAGTCTCGCATTTGGAGCATGGTTCAAAATATGTGGATTTTGTTAGGGAATTATATATTATTCCTAAGAATCTAAATGCCATATACGAGTTAAGTGATAGAGGTGAAGACCATACGGTATACATGATGGGTAGGGAACAAGAATATCTGGATAAAATTACTGAGCATCCAGTAAAGTTTGAAGCTACTCTGAATATGAGGCATTTGAAGCCTAAATATCGAGTATTGTTGGATATTGTAAGCAAATGCATCATGAGTAGATCTGGTAGCTTCGAACAGATAAGCACGTCTAAGTTAAGGCTAATGGCGGCAATTGAAGATTCACATTCCATGGCATTCAACTGGTTAAACTATTTGATCAAGGTGGTGAGTGATCAAGCCAAATAAATTCAGAAGGTGAATGGCTCTGTAGTTGTCAAAGGAAAGATTCTACATGCAACCAAGATTGCATTTATCTTGGAAATGTGCAGAGAAGAGGAGGACATCTTTGCCAATTCCACTTCCTTTCCAAAGTCAAAAATCATGTTCAAACCACCAACAAAGAAGACTTTGAGAGGAAAGAAAGAGAAACACTCTGAGTCTCAGGAGGAGACTGCTGAAGAAGAAACTGTTGAAGAAGCCAGACAAGCCAGGGGAAAGCCCTGATGCAAGTTAAAAGAGAGAAAGGAGAGAAATCGAAAAGAAAGATCGGCTCCTCGTGGCGCCAGAAAGGCTTCAATCTATTGTCGAGAAGGAGGCCAATGACATCAAGAAACTCAACCTGAAGGCCAGCAAGGGTTGAAATCTCCACTTCAGGTTCTTGCTCAGGTTGTGACAAATGTGCAAGAGCAAGAAACTGAGGAACAGGTTTTCTCTGAGGTACTCGAAACTTCTCTGAGCTCGGATAAAATTTCTCAGAAAAACTTCAAGGACCTCGATTCCTATCGAAGAGAGATTCGGACTTTCAGATCGATCACCAACCTCGTGAATTGCTGAACTTGGATGCACTTCTGAATGAACCATTTCTCGATCTATCAACACTAGAACTTGTACAATCCGAGCCAACTGCTCCTGAAAGCCCAAAATTGAGGAAGGGAGAGGCCAAGAAAACCGAGTGGCGCAAAGAAGGGGGAACGATTCATTCTTGATAGGTACTCTGAGTTGAGCGCATATCCTGACCTTCAGGATCTTTTCTTCCGACTCAGAACCACGGTCTACATCCTGAATCAGACTCTTCGGAGATGCTGAATATAGCCTCCTTCAGAGGAGAAGATTGGTGGAATGCTGAGACTGCTATTTTGACAGAGTTCTCTGGGTTCAGGAAGACCAAGCTCAGAATGAAAATTGCTGACTTTGATGAACTAGTAAAGAGAAAGGTGGCCGAGAAAAAGAAAAAGTCGATGTTGATGCCTCGGTTCTATGAATCCGTAGAAGGAGATGAGGATCAAGATAAAGAGGGTGACAAACAAGATGATGCTGAAAAACAATCTGAGGGGGAGAAGGAACCTTAGACAGATTCTCAGAAAGAAAAAGAGACTGAAAGTTAGATGGAGAAGGACATCGATGTCAAGATAGATCGATATCACACATCCTCGACCGAAAGTTAAGACTCTTCGTATCTTTTAGCACTATTAAACATTATGTCAAAGCTATCAAGTTCCTATCTTTAAATCATTATGTATGATATGCGATCGAGGCTCATTGGAGCACCCCGCGATTGGAAAAAGTTTTAAAATCACTGAACACGTGTATTCCCCCCCCATACACGTGTGAGACTCGTTAGCACCAGGACCAATAATCCAATGATTAATTTCAGTCCTATCCTGGATAAATTGGAGAAGGTGGTGCCAATAGTGGAGAAAATGACTCAAATTGAAGAAACCTTGGCAAGCCAATCTCAAAAGTCGGAAAATCGAAAGTTCATCTTCTAAATGTTTTGAACTACAAACAACTCTTGCGGATAAAATGACTACTTTGGAAGGAAAGATTGATGTAGTCAAAACTGAGCTCAATGCAGAGATAGAGCAAAGGTATCAAACCAGAACTGCTTACCTTGAAGCTAAACTGATTGAGAAGAATGATCTGATGATCAAAACAGCTGTTGAGGAAATGGGCTCTCTGCTCATGACCAAGATGACAGAGATAATGCATGATGTCTTCTCAAAAAACAGTTTTGTTCTCTTTTCGGATGAATTCTCAATGGCTAAGAATTACATGAGAAGGCTAGAGGATGAGCATGATCAACAAGCGAGGGAAGTGTGAAGTATAAGCAAAGAGCAATACCATATGGATATCAAGACCGACTCAACTACTCCCAAGGTATGGTGCCAAAAAGGGAAAGGCCTGGTGGCAAATTAAGTGAGTTGTTGGCACACAACCTTGGAGAGAAAGGCTCAAAAAAGAAGCCGAAAAGAAAGAAAATTGTTTGATGCCTTAAGAGAAATTGAAGCCAATCGAGAAACTAAAATTCAAAGAAGCCGAGAAACCTACCTTCACTCGTATTAAATGATCGATCACTCAGAAGTAATTTCGAGAAACCGAGTGATAGAAGGATGATTGAGACAAGCAAAGCCGGTGAAGATCAAGTCGGACTGATAAGAGAAAGGTCATTGCATTTGTGGAGCAAGAAAAAAAAAAAAAGAGCTAAAGCTTCTAAGCCTACTCAGAGGAAATTGATAATGGATTTTGAAGAATCTGAGGAAGAAGCTGTGAAAAAGAAGAAACAGAAATTCAGAAAGAAGTCTTCAATACCAAGAAAACTCTGAAAACCCTTCAAATCGAAAAAGAGAAGAAGACTGCTGCGTCAGGTCAGGTTCCTTTGATCGATCAGCAAAAAGAAAGAAGAAGAGCAGAAAAGATGAAGTGGTTTTTAAAAGTTTTTGAGCAAAATGAGGGGTACAGAAAAGACTCAGAAATGGCCGCACATTGACAAGTGGATGCCTATTCAGTTCAATGATGCATGGGAGGAGATCAAGAGAACCTTCTGGTTCTATTATGAGATTCTGAGAGAATGGAGGGGGAGCAGCTCGGATATGAATGAAGCCTTCATTGAGTACTTACTGACATTCTATCCTAAGTACCTGCAAAGTTGGATCAACTTGGAAGATGAAGAAAATACTCAGATAGTATCCCCTGGTCCATACACTTACCCAGCTCCTAGATTTGAGAATGGTTATGTGAATGAAACAACCATTTCTCAGGAGATAGCTCAGTATGCCATCCAAATTTAGGCCTACAGAACCAACCCTGATATCATCAAAGCAAGGGATGAACTGAAGAAGAGATACTATGGGATGTTCAACCTGGAAGTGCCAGAGGATGAAGTGGAAGAAGACTGAAGACTTTGTACTTCTGTATTTTGTTTTTGATTTTCATTGTAATTTGTAACTCTTATCCTACATCAATGAAAATTTTATCCTTATGCTCAAAGATAATATCTCATTATCTTTTAACATGTCTTTTATGTTTGATATGCCTTATGTTTTGAAATTGTTGGGAGAATTACCATTTTGGATTGTAATAGACAAACTGAAACCTTAGTATAGGTTAGGTTTTCTTAAATGTAACAAGATGGTTTTGGCATAATCAAAAAGGGGGAAATTGTTGGGAGATGAATTTAATAAAGAAGTTTTGATTAGATCCCAAAAACCCTGAGTATGACATGTTCAGGATAATCTTGATAGATCGAAATGGGGTTTTGAAATAGATTGTTCAGAAGTTATCGCACTATGTATAGTCGTGCAGATATAGATCGGGTTAGATTCTCAAGACACCAAGACTCGTTGGTCAAGTGAAGACATCAAGACTCAAGATGTCATCAAGACATCAAGACTCGATGAAGTTGTCAAGACATCAAGACTCAAGAAGTCGCCAAGACATCAAGACTTAGTATGTCATTTGAAGACATCAAGACTCGATATGTCATCAAGACATCAAGACTCGAAGAAGATATCGAAGACCCGAGAATTCTCAAGACTCGATGAAGATCATCAATACTCAATATAACCTGAATGTTCAGAGGCACTAAATAATATCTATCTGAAGACTACAAAACTGAGAAAAACGCAAATATTCAGAAAAGTAGATATTGCCCAAAACATTCATATCGTGCACAAAAGGAACTAAGTCTAAGTGTTGTTTAAGGTTATCTCATTCGGAGATTGACCAAAAAGAGCCATTTTGTTTGTCTACATTTATTGAAGACAAAAACCAATCGAGGGAAGACAACAATGTACTTTTTTATCGACAATCGAAAAGCGACAGACAATCTAATCATGTCGGTAATACTATGTTCCGCATCGCAAAAATTGGTGATTGGCTACATGACCGCATATTTCCTAAAACATGCAAGGGAGTATTCAGGACCACTAAATATAGTCGCTTCATCAAACACCATAAGAGGAAACTCATGAAGCTATCTCCTCCAACAGATAGTTTTTCAAGAGTGACCTTGGTGAAGTTGTTTATAAATACTAGTGACCCTTTACATTGAGAGGTCACGGAAATTTCAAAAGCAACTCAAGAGCTCATTCAGATATTGCAAATTGAAGCACTTTCGAAAAACCTAGAATTTCCCAAGTGTTTCACATTGGAGAGAGCTCACTATTCTAAGCCTAGAGTGATAGATATATCCAAAGCTTAGAAGAGATATCCTAGCCTTTTGCATTCGTTCTTATTGTAAAGGATATCTCACCCTAGTTGGAAATCAACCCAAAACCCAAACCCTTTGTTAAGGTAGTTTGTGTATGTTTTGTTGGTGAGTTGGAGTTGTAAAGAGTTAGTAAGCTACAGTGAGTTAGCCAGAAAACTCTAGAGAAGAAGTTAGTAAGCTACTTGTGGTAGTCTGAACACTTGTGTGTGTTTGAGTTAGTAAGTCGCAAAGTGAGTCAACCGTGAAAATTCAAGGTAGAAAAGTGAGTAAGCTACGGTTGAGTTAACGTAAAGCTTTAGGAAGTGGTTAAGGAATTTCTCTCAAGATCGAGAGAGAGAGTGGGCGTAGGAGCTTGAGTTTCGAACCACTATAATTGCCGTGTTGTTTTGCTTTTCATCTTTGCATTATTATCTATCTGTTGCATGTTTTTCACTGAAAGCATAGTTCACTGATATTCAGTTGAAACCAATCCACTGAACTTGCATCAAATTGATCACAACCTTAATCATTGTTTTATTGAAGGGAAGATTTTCAGCAAAGCTAAAACGAGTATAAACTTAGGGCCAACCATTCCGCACACTTGAGTAGCTAGAACAGATAGTTACCAAACTGAACTAACTCTAATGAGGGTTTAGTAAGATAATTAACTGATCCAAGCGCCTCAGGATCTCTCGATAAAACTCAGTTCGGTTGGGCTAATCTGAAGCTTCGAAAGCAAATCGTAATCATTGTCTCGATGAGACTTTGACTCGGGGCAATCTGTGCTTCTCGAGGCAAAAATCATTAAGATAACCTCAATCTATCCGACCTCGAAAAAGAAAAGTTTTAAAATCACTGAACACGTGTATTCCCCCCCATACACGTGTGAGACTCGTTAGCACCGGGACCAACATCATGAACTATGGAATTTCTCAGTAATTTCGTATCTGTGTTTGTAAAAGATCCACAGGATACTATTGATATAGATATTTGCACGATCCTTATGTTAATATGGAGATGATGATGAAAAATTCAAAGAGTCCCCATAGATTCTTATGGATAAGTATTTTCCAGCTAATAGTTGGAATGTGGAAACTTATAAGACGTGAGGATTTTATGAGAATATTTTGATATAGATATTTGCACGATCCTTATGTTAATATGGTATCAGAGCCATGAGAAGTAGGGTATATATAAGTTATATGGTTTCATGATTCAATACATCTTGATTCTAATGAATCTGTTCCGATTAAAGGATACTGTTAAGAACAGTATGACTCAGGAATATGATATTCCTGAAAATCTTGATTTATTGAATAAATGGACTATTCCTAAAATTGAACTTAAAATGGTTTATAAATTAGGAGTTTTTGAAAAAATATGTTTTAGAAAAATTGTTAAAACTACTGAATCCTCTATACCTCTTCATGAAGAAGAGATGGTTATTAAATTGCTTAGTAAAAATGATATTTTACCTTACAAAAGAACTCATAAGTTCTTACATATTGGTTTTGTTCAGGTCGCTTTTAGACCGCTTACCTTTAATGGTTTACAAGAAAGCTTTCTAGCTTCTCTTAGGCTGGTAGAAATCTTAATTGGACACAATCCTTAATGGGAATTATAGAGTCTAGTTTGGCTTTAGGACCTGTCTATTTTGACGCATATCCTAATTTATCTCTATCTTTATCTGATAGTAATATTCTTGAAGATTTAACATTAAATGTTAAAACTCATGGTTATAACTACATACCAGGTACAGAGGTTATGTGTATCTGTTATCGTATTTATTATAAGCCTTTATTTACACTCAATCCTATGTGTAAAAGAATTGAGAAAGATAATAATGAGACTATTCTTATAGAAACTATTTTTGGTAAATCAAATATTACTACCAGAAGATCCATTAAGTGGGAAGGAATTATTTTTCCTGAAAATTGGATAATAGAACAATCTGTTCCTAAAAATCCTATTATAAATAGTGATTTTAAACATATTACTCAAAGTAATGATGGTATAATTAATATTGGTTTTCAAAATAATCAAAAAAGACATTCGACTTCTTATTCTAGATCAATGTCTAGTCATTCTCTCATATCACCTTTAGATTATGAAGTAGAATTACCCTCTGAATCTAGAGCTTCTACTTCTTCTTATAGAGAAATTTTTATTGTAAAACTAATAATAATAATTAAAAAAATATTATTAATGAAAATAATATTATTCACAGAGATGGATTTGATCCCGAAACAATTTCGGATTGTAACTTTAAAATATAATTTTATGGATTTTACAAACTTTTTAGATTTTTCTAAAGGTTCTTCTACTAGAGCTCATATTAATGATGAGTTTAATAATTCTAAATGGGATAAGTTTAGAATTTGGTATTTTAAATCATTCTCAAAAGATGATTTAGATTACTTTGTTTTATACTTTTGGTCAAATCATTAGTGTTTGTGTTCAGGAAGGATTAAATCTTTGTAATGAACTCAAATTAAAAAGGATAATCTTATGGAAAGAAAACAATTAGGTCAATTTTGTGATCAATTTGGATTAGATAATCCTAATTCTAAAAAAAAAAAAAAATTGACTAAAAATAATAAGAGAGATTATAAAAGTAAATCTACTTATAAAAGAAGAAAACATAATTCTTCAAAACATAAAGAAAAAGATCATGAAAATGATAAAAGTAAAAGAAAATCTTTTAAAAAGAGAAGATATGATACAATTATTTGTAAAAAATGTAATAAGTCTGGTCATTATGCTAATCAGTGCTATGCAAAAGACAAGATTAAAAATCTTGATATTGATGAAGAGTTAAAAGAAACTCTTTTTAAAATTGTTATGAGTCCTAATATTGATCTGACGAATCGAAAAAGTCTTATAATGACTGTTTTTCCTTGAATCCTCTTCGGATGATGATAATTACATTAAATCGATAAAAGAAAAGTGCAATGAATGTGTACTTGAAAAACCTTGTCTTAATTGTATCAGTAATACTGATAATACTAATAATATTGATAATGAGTTTTATAAACTCATGAGTCAATTTCAAGATATGAATATTAGTGTCTTATCTAATAATAATATTTTAGAATTTTTTAAACATATAAAAGATTCTAGTTTAAGAGATAAAATCATTGAACAATTTCATGATTCTTCTAAGAATGAAGACAATGATAAAACTAGTCTTTCTAAAAAAATTGATGGTAATTATTATAATATGGGTGAATTAGAAAGACTTCTTCGCCTAAAAAATATAAAGAATAATCCAGTGACTATAAATGATTTAGTTCATGAGATTAATAATCTCAAAAATAATGTGAAGATTCTTCAAAAACAGAATACAAATCTTTCTGTTCGTCTTTCTTTTATTGAGAAAGGTAAAGAAAAAATTGAAGATAGTGAAACTAACTATAAAGGTCTTTCACAATACTTTGAAATTGATGACAATGTTAATATTGAGAAAAATCATTTATCTACCATCAATATGATTATATCACGGAAATGGTATACTAAGATTTCTCTTCTTATAAATAATTCTTATAAGAAAGATTTTATTGCTATGATTGATAGTGGTGCTGATTTAAGTGTCATACAGTTAGGAATAATTCCTACTAAGTTTTTTTGAAAAAACTACTCATTCACTTTCTCATGCAGGTGGAGGATCTTTAAAGATTAATTATAAGCTTAAAAATTCTTATGTTTGTGTAGATGGTTGTTGTATTTCTAACGACTTTCTTATTGCTGAAGACATCACTAGTCAAATGATTATTGGTCTTCCTTTTCTATTTAAAATATATCCTCTTACCTTTGTTGGTGAAAAAGGTATTACAGGTACTTATAATGGTAAACCTATTACTTTCAAGTTTATCACTAAACCTATTCATAAGGTTCTTAATTTGATTCAAGATCAAATTAATATTAAAAATTGTCAAATCAATTTTCTTAAAGATGAGCTTAATTCTATTACTATAAGTGATAGATTAAATAATCCTAAACTACAGGATAAAATCAAATTTTTAATAAATAAATTTTCTATTGAAATTTATAATGATTTTCCTAATGCTTTTTGGGACAGAAAGAAACATATAGTTTCTCTTCCTTATGAAGAAGATTTTAAAGAAAATAAAATTCCGACTAAGTCTAGACCTTGTCAAATGAACTCTGAATACTTAGAGTTATGTAAAAAGGAAATATCTTCCTTATTACAGAAGAAGCTTATAACTCCTTCTAAATCTCCTTGGTCTTGTCTGCTTTCTATGTTAATAAACATTACGAAAGCAAACGCCGTTCCTCGATTGGTTATTAATTATAAACCTCTCAATAAGGTTTTAAAATGGATTAGACATCCTATTCCTAATAAAAAAGATCTTCTTGACAGATTAGTCAATGCTCTTATTTTCTCTAAATTTGATTTAAAATCAATTTTTGGAAAATTCAGATTAATCAACCTGATAGGTATAAAACTGCTTTAATGTTCCATTTGGTCATTATGAATGGACTGTTATGCCTTTTGGTCTTAAAAATGCTCCTTCAGAATTTCAACAAATTATGAATGATATTTTTAATCCTTATAGTGATTTTATTATTGTCTATATTGATGACATCCTTGTATTTTCTAAAGATATTGAAATACATTTTAAACATCTTGATATGTTTAAAAACTTAGTCATTAAAAATGGTTTAGTTATTTCAAAACCTAAAATGGTTTTATTCCACACTAAAGTAAAATTTCTTGGTCATATTATTGATAAAGGTAATATTATTCCAATTCAAAGAAGTATTGAATTTGGTAATAAATTCCCTAATGTTATAACTGATAAAACTCAGTTACAGAGATTCTTAGGAAGCCTTAATTATGTGTCTTCTTATATTAAGAATCTTGCTGAAGATTCCGCTATCTTATATGATAGACTTAAAAAGAATCATTCTCCTTGGAATGATGATCATACTAAGGCTGCTATCAGGATAAAAGAAAAGGTTAAAAATATTCCTTGTCTTATGCTGGCTAATCCCTCTTGGGAAAAAATTGTTGAAACTGATGCCTAAGATATGGGGTATGGAGGTATTTTAAAACAAATTAATCCTGATAATAAAAAGGATTATATCATTAGATTTTATTCCGGTAAATGGAATAATAGTCAGAAAAATTATTCTGCCACATCTAAAGAAATTCTTGCTATTGTCGAATGTGTCCTTAAATTTCAGGATGATTTATATAATCAGAAATTTACTATTAAAACTGATTGTAGGACTGCTACTTTTATGCTCTTCAAAGATTTTGAACATAATGTTTCTAAACAAATGTTTGCCCGATGGCAATCTCATCTTGCTTATTTTGATTTTGATATTGTTTATAAGCAAGGGAAAGATAATCATCTCCCAGATTTTTTAACTCGTGAATTTATTTCTTCATGACAGTTATGTGCCTGTCTGGAAGAAGTTATTCCTTTTATAGAGGAAGGGGAGGCATAGGATCTCATATTTTACAACAAGGGGAGAAATCCCTTTACAACCAGAACATTTCTGGTATTGGTTCTTCTTCAAAAGGAGAAAATTTTGATAAGGAATTTCAAGAATTCCTCAAACAACGGAGCAGGAATATTCAGGTTCAGGACAATCCCTCAAAACCTGATGATGAGGAGTCATACTCTCCAGTCGCTCAGAAAGAATATAAATTCTTTGATTCTCCTAAGAGAGAATTGATTCTTGTCATCTAAGATGATGATGAAAAATTGAAAGAGTCCCCATGGATCCTTATGGATAAGTATTTTCCAGCTAATAGTTGGAATGTGGAAACTTATAAGACGAGAGGATTTTATGAGAATATCCTCATCAGCCTTGGAAGTGTAGATATTCAACATTTTCCTCCTAAAAGTAAAGTGATAATGTTGGGAGATGAATTTAATAAAGAAGTTTTGATTAGATCCCAAAAACCCTGAGTATGACATGTTCAGGATAATCTTGATAGACTGAGTCAGGTTTCAGTATAGATTGTTCAGGAAGTTATCTGCACCATGTATAGTCAGCAGATATAGATCAGGTTAGATTTTGAAGACACTGAAGACTCAGTAAGTTGCTGAAGACAATGAAGACTCAGTAAGTTGCTGAAGACACTGAAGACTCAGTATGTCACTGAAGACACTGAAGACTCAGAAGATACTGAAGACCCAGTAGTTACTGAAGACTCAGTAAGATACTGAATACTCAGTATAACCTGAATGTTCAGAGGCACTGAATATAATCTATCTGAAGACTACAAAAACTGAGAAAAACGTAAATATTCAGAAAAGTAGATATTGCCCAAAACATTCATATGAAGACAAAAGGAACTAAGTGTAAGTGTTGTTTAAGGTTGTCTCATTCAGAGAGATTGACCAAAAAGAGCCATTTTGTTTGTCTACATTCACTGAAGACAAGAACTAATCAGAGGAAGACAACACTGTACTTTACTGAGACTGAAAGCGACAGGACCCTGAATCATGTCAGTAGTACTAAGTTCCAGACTGCAAAAATTGGTGATTGGCCACATGACTGCATATTTCCTAAAACATGCAAGGGAGTGTTCAAACCATAAATATAGTCGTTCATCAAACACCAGAAGAGGAAACTCATAAAGCTATCTCTTCCAACGGATAGTTTTCAAAGAGTGACCTTGGTGAAGTTGCCTATAAATACCAGTGACCCTTTACATTGAGAGGTTACGGGGGAAATTTCAAAGCAACTCAAGAGCTCATTCGTATTATTACAAATTGAAGCACTCGAAAAACCTTAGAATTTCCCAAGTGTTTCACATTGGAGAGAGCTCACTATTCTAAGCCTAGATTGATAGAAATATCAAAAGCTTAGAAGATATATCCTAGCCTTTGCATTAGTTCTTATTGTAAAGGATATCTCACCCTAGTTGGAAACCAACCCAAAACCCAAACCCTTTGTTAAGGTAGTTTGTGTGTGTTTTGTTGGTGAGTTAGAGTTGTAAAGAGTTAGTAAGATAGAGTGAGTTAGCCAGAAAACTGTAGAGAAGAAGTTAGTAAGCTACTTGTGGTAGTCTGAACACTTGTGTGTGTTTGAGTTAGTAAGCTGCAGTGAGTCAGCTAGAAAACTCAAGGTAGAAAAGTGAGTAAGCTATAGTGAGTTAGCCAGAAAGCTTTAGGAAGTGGTTAAGGAATTTCTCTGAAGATCAGAGAGAGTGGATGTAGAAGCTTGAGTCTCTGAACCACTATAATTGCTGTGTTGTTTTACTTTCTGTACTGCATTATTATCTGTTGCATGTTTTTCACTGAAAGCATAGTTCACTGATATTCAGTTGGAACCAATCCACTGAACTTGCATCAAATTGATCACAGCCTTAATCACTGTTTTATTGAAGGGAAGATTTCCAGCAAAGCTAAAACGAGTATAAACTTAGGGCCAACCATTCCGCACACTTGAGTAGCTAGAACAGATAGTTACCAAACTGAACTAACTCTACTGAGGGTTCAATAAGATAATTATCTGATCAAAGTGCCTCAATATCTCTGATAATATCAGGCTCAGTTGGGCTAATCTGAAGCTTCTGAAAGCAGCTCAGGATCATTGTCTCAGTAGACTTTGACTCAGGGCAATCTGTGCTTCTCAAGGCAAAATCATCAGGATAACCTGACCCATCTGACCTTAGTGAAAGAAAAGTTTTAAAAATCACTGAACACGTGTATTCCCCCCCATACACGTGTGAGACTCGTTAGCACCGGGACCAACAAGTGGTATGAGAGCAGTGGTTCATTTTGACCACTTGCTTTGGTAGCCATAGTCTATTTTGCTGAAAGACTTTGGTGGTCTACTGAATAGATCTGTTTGCTGATATCTTACAAGGCTCAGTCATCATGCCTTCTAAGAAACTTCCTATGTTCTCTGTTGAGAGCTATGACCTATGGAGATTGAGAATGCGAGGCTCATCTCAGATTCAAAACATGAAAGAATGTGGAGAGTGGTTTCTGAAGGACCATTCAAATTTACTGTTGTGAATCCCAGAATCACTGATACTGAGAGGAATGATCCCATAGATGAATTTCCAAAGTCTGATGATCAACTTACTCCTGATGAGAGAAAGTTAATCAATCTGGACTACATTACTAAAGATACTTTGTACAGTACTATTGATGATGTGTTATGGGGATGATTTCTCCTTTGTGAAATTGCAAAAGAAATATGGGACACACTTTGTTTGTTATGTGTCAAGGCACATATCATATTAAGGAAAACAAAATTTATGTTGCTTTATTGGAAAGTTTGATAGCTTTGAAATGGAAGATAGTGAATCCATTGACAAACTTGAGGTCGATTCACTAGCATCATGAATGATCTGAGTGCTCTTGGGAAAAAGATACCCATAGAGAGAAGTGGAATCAAAAATTCTTAGAGGATTATCTAAGAAATGGGATATACATCTTGTGGTGATTGAAAACACCAAAAATATTGATTCCATGCCATATCAACAAGTTTTCTCGAATCGAAAAGCTTATGAGTTTGTGATTGACAAGAAAACTAAGAAATCGACAAAGAAAGATGATTCTTCATCTAGCAAGAAATGTGGCTTTCAAAGCCAAAGAGAAATCTGTAGAAGTCAGAGAGTTCGAGAACTCACTTGCAAAAAATCGGGATGAAAGCGGGAGGATAAGCTAATCTTGATGGCAAGGAGGTTTGAAAGACTCAATAGTAGATATGGGAAATATAAGAAATATTACGGAATCATCACAGTACAAGAGAGACTCGTGGTCGAGGACGATATACACCGAGAAAAGGAAGAACCGAAAGTCAAGGATCCTCATCCAAGAAGAAGGACTCCAAGACCAAGGAGGAAAGTGATCGGGATAATGATACCAACAGATGCTACAACTGGCCGGAAGAAAGGTCACTTTCAATATGACTGCCCCGAAAGTCTTAAAGAAAGAAAGGAGAGACAAGCCAAGAGAGACAGAAGATCTCCAAAGAAGAAAGCTATGATTGCGAAGAGGAAGAACATTCGAAGAAGGTTCCAGTTCCTCGAGATGAAATTTTCTCGCGAAGCAAAGGATGTTGATGATGTCTGTCTTATGGGTGGCCGAGGAGGTAAATTCTTCTATCTCTGTTGTTGCTCCTACACAAGCACATGAGTTCTCAAGTTCAACCGTAAAACAAAGAATTTTGACTGATGGATTTGTTTGAGAATCTTATGAAGGACTATTCTGTGTTACTATAACTACTCACTGAAACTCAAGAGCAGAACAAGGAACTGACTGCTGAGAATCTGAATTGGAAAAACTCTAAAAATGCTGAGATCACTTCTCAATTGATGGGAACTATCGATGAATCGGATGTTCTCAAAGTATAACTCTCGAGAAAAAGAAGGTGATAGAGATCCTGAATGAAAAATTAGAGAAATCCACTAAAGAGATTCATCTTATCGTAATCGAGTTCAATGACCTCTTTGAAAAGCATGAAACTCTAAAGAAATGTGAGGATAGTCTTGTGAGAAAAGTTAGCTCTATTGAATTCGCATCTAAAGTGATAGATGAAATTCGAGTTATCAAAGACCCGCAACTATAAAAAGTCAGCCGGATTGGGATACATTCGAGGGGGAACCTCACAAGGTCTTCTCGAATCTTCGCTTCTAGTAGCACCAAGACTGTCTTTGTTAAACCAGTGACATCTAATCTTCATACTGAAGAACTGCCCAGAGTTTTAGACAAGGGTAAAGTCCTATGGTTTCAGAAAAACTGAAGGTTCAGGGAAGAAAGCCCAAACCTCAGGAAAAGGCTAGAAAACCTGAACACTCAGTAGGAAATTTTTTTAGGCCAAGCTTTCAAAGCCTCGTGCTAAGAATACCAACCTTGAAGAGATCTCAAGACTTTGAACCATCGAGAGGAATTTTCGGAAGAGAAACACTCAACAGAGATATTCTCAACTGAAAAGACCAAGTCCTCAGATTACTGAAAGACCCCAATTTCAGTATAGGCAACCTAAACCCCACTTGTATAAGGGTAAAGGTTTCCTGAACCCAAGTCAGCAGAGACAGAGACAAGTTGCACCAAAGCTAAGGCACTTGAACAAAAGTTCTGAACCCAAGAAGAACTTTAAGGCTCATGTTCATGCTAAGGCTGACACTCATGCACAGGATACTGCCAAGGCTCCTAGGGTGAATGTGTATGTAGATGTTTATGGGAGACAAATCAGCCACTCTAAAGTAATTAGAGTTGTTAGGCAGATTTGGGTTCCAAAAGGTACAGCTAACCTGGTAGGACCCTACACCAAATGGGTACCTAAGAACCGATCTATTTTTTTTTTTGTGAAGGAAAAGGGCACCGAAATAAATGAAAACAACATAGCAGACGATGAGTGGAAATGAATTGGCTCTGTGATGGTATCCGGACAAAGGATGTTCAAGAGATATGACAGGATATAAGCAACTAATCACTGACTATGTTGAGCAAAAAGGCCCTCAGATCACATTTGGAGACAATTCCAAAGGACAAACTGAAGGATATGGAACTCTTGAAGTTGACTATGTTCATATCCATAGTGTTTCATATGTGTCTGGTCTAAAGCATAACTTGCTTTCTATCAGTCAATTCTGTGACAAAGGATTCAGTGTTGAGTTCTCAAAGAACTTATGTTATGTAAAAGACAATACTTCACGTAAAAATTTCTTGTTGATCGGGTACTAGAAAAGGAAATGTGTATCTTGCTGATTGGAGTTCAACTCCTAAAGATACATGTTTGGTTGCAAAAAGTTCCACTGATACCAGTTGGTTGTGGCACAAAAGAATGAATCACTTAAACTTCAAAACCTTGAACAAACTTGCAAGATTAGCACTTGTAAGGGGGTTACCCAATGAAGTGTTCAGTAAAGATCATGTATGTGATGCTTGTCAAAAAGGAAAACAAATCAGAGCATCTTTCAAAAGCAAAGTAGATGTTTCTACTGATAGAATACTACAACTCGTTACATATGGATCTCTTTGGTCCAAAGAACACCCTGTGAGCACTAATGGCGAAAAATACACACTTGTGGTAGTTGATGACTACTCTAGATACACATGGGTCATATTCTTACTCAGTAAGAAAGAGACTCGCAAAAATCGCTGAACTCATTGAAAAGGCTCAAGATTGAAAAGAATCTGAGTGTGGTCAAAATCAGATCAAATAAAGGAACTGAGTTTATCAATCATATCATATCTGATTATTATGCAGCAAATGGAATAACTCATGAAACATCACCGCAAGGACCCCACAAAGAATGGTGTTCTTTGAAAGAAGAAATAGGACTCGAAAGAAGGTTCGCAAGGACAATGATTCTTTGAAGGCGATATTCCTAAGAGATTTTGGGTCAAGCTATCAACACCTTGCATGTTACCCTCGTAATAGATCCATCTTGACCAAGAACCAAGGAAAAACTCCATATGAGCTGTGGAATGAAAGGAAGCCTCTTGTTTCTTTCTTTCGTGTGTTTGGTTGCAAGTGTTTCATACACAATAATGGTAAAGATCAGTTGAAAACTTTTGATAGCAAAGCTGATGAAGGGATATTCTTAGGATATTTTGAAGTCAGTAAAGCCTTCGAGTTTACAAATAGGACTCTTATTGTGGAAGAAAAACCTCATGTTGTTTTTGATGAATCTACTTGTGTTCGGAAGAAACAGAACATGACTTCGGAGAGAACGATCAAGAGAATCACCAGACTTAGCCTGAAAAAGAATGATAAAATATCCTCTGAACCTGAAAAGAAGAAGTCAATCACTTTCTATGAATGGAGTGAATCAGACTCAGACAAAGAAGTTCATGATGGAAAAACTCAGGATGGTGAGACTCAGGATGGAAATTCTCCACTGAAGGAAAGCCAACACACTGAAGCTGACCAATCTAAACATACACCGATTCGCATCGGTATGTAATGCCGATGAAGATGTGGTCACAACTGAGGCAAACTCTGAATCTATTAACCAATTGGGAACAAATGTCTCTGACAATGTTCTGAATGGAATTTCCCCTGAGGAAGATGATTCACTTTCTCCTTTTCTGTTGTTCCCTGAATTTAATGAACTGCCTGAACCTAACATTTTTGATGTTGAGGATACTACTGAAGGGGGAACATCCAGGAGAAAATGGTTGGATAGTCATCCTACAAGTCAGATTGTGGGTGATCTATCATATGGTGTCAAAATAAAAAGGTTCCATGGAGAAAGTGCTTTTGTTACATTTGCTTCCTATCCTAAAAAGAACCTCCATCGAGATTGAAGAAGCTCTACAAGATTCATTTTGGATTACTGCTATGCAAGAAGAGCTGAATCAGTTCTCAAGGAATGAAGTTTGGGAGCTAGTGGATAGACCTAAGAGGCACAATGTGATTGGAACTAAGTGGGTGTTCAAGAATAAAAGAGATGAAAACAACAACATTGTGAGAAATAAGGCAAGGCTAGTTGCACAAGGTTATTCCCAAGAAGAAGGCTTGGATTATGATGAAACCTTTGCACCTGTTGCAAGACTAGAAGCCATCGATTGTTTCTTGCATATCTTTTGCCCACATGAAATTCACATCTATCGGATGGATGTGAAAAGTGCATTTCTGAATGGTGTGCTTAAGGAAGAGGTTTATGTGGAACAACCTCCTTGTTTCAGACAGAATGACCAAGTTTACAGACTCAAGAAAGCCTTGTATGGTCTTAAGCAAGCACCCCGAGCATGGTATGATACCATTTCTCAGTTTCTTACTGACCATGGTTTTATCAAAGGAACTGTTGATAGGACTTTGTTCAGGATAGAAGATGGGAAATACATCTTACTTGTTCAGATTTATGTAGATGACATCATATTTGGATCTCCAAATCATCAGCTGTGTGAAAAGTTTTCTACCCTGATGAAAGGAAAGTTTGAGATGTCAATGATGGGGGAGATTAATTTCTTTCTTGGACTTCGTGAAAACAAACTAAGGAAGGAATTTTCATCAATCAAGCAAAATATACCGGAGATCCGATTGCAAAGTATGGTGTACAGACTGCAATACGGTTAGAATTCTATGAATACTAACTACAAGATGGATCCCCGATCCTCAAGGAAAATCACTAAATCACACCGATTATAGAGGATCCTGATCATCGCTATATATCTCACAAAGTAGGCCCGATATAACATTTGTTGTTGGGATATGTGCAAGATACCAAGCTAATCCTAAATTTAGTCAAATGGAGGCTGCTAAAAAGATTCAAAATATCTTAAATGCACTATGAATAGAGGATTATGGTATCCAAATGATGATAACCTTGAATTAACTTGGTTATTCGGGATCTCGATTATGAAGGATGAAGAATTGACAGAAGTCTACCACAGGAACTTGTCAATTTCTTGAAAGTAAACTGATATCATGGTTTTCAAAGAAACAAACCTCGATAACCCAGTCTTCCAAAGATTACCATTGAATACATACATGGTCAGGAAGTTGTTGTGCATGATTCTTTGCTCGCACAACAATTGAGGGATTATAAGATTATAGCCAATGAAGTACCTATATTTTGTGATAATAATAGTGCAATTGCTATTACACAAAATCCTGTATTGCACACCAGATGTAAGCATGTTGATATCAGACATCACTTCATCAGAGATCATGTTGAGAAGAAAGACATCAGAATGGAGAAAATTCATACTGATAAACATAGAGCTGATATCTTGACTAAACCTTTGGCTGAATCAAGATTTCAGGAACTATCAGTTGAATTAGGTATGTTGGATCCAGGTGAATAAAGAAAATCAGAAAAATTGAAGATTTTCAGATGCATGAAATTTTCTCAGGTTTTTACTGAAAAACTCAAGATAAAATTGAGAGTACTGAACACTGAGTCTTGGGAAACTCAGTTATCCTGAAGATCAGTACTCAGTATTATACTGACATTTTATCAAGGTCAAAACTCAGTAAGACTGATGGAGAAAATTAGTCTGAAGAGGTTGTTGACTCATGCTACACATTTATTGTCTAACTGAATCTCAGTAATCATGGACAATAAATGACAAAACACCTGAAGAAATAATTGGGCGGGACCTTTGAAATCAACGAGGAAAGTCAATGGTCTGCAGGAACAGTAATTAAATGCACTGTTCATTAATCACCAATAGGGATAAATTGGCGGCTTAGTATTTGCGAAATCGTCCTTTCAAATACCCATTTTAGTCAGTTTTTAATCTCAATCGTCGATTTCTTCATCTATGCGATTTTCCATAAATCAAAATCCCATATCCATTGAAAAAATTTCTTTCAAAGCCCTATTCCAAAAAACTTTCATCTTCACAAACACTCTGCTTGAAACCCTCGATTGCCCATAATTTTTTTTTACCTATCTCAAAACCCTTCACCAGAAATTCTCCAAAAATGACACTTTCTGTATACGACAAACTTGCCATTTCAAATAAGCCTTGGTACGAATATGTCATTTCTCTAGAAAGCACGTCTAATGCAACTCACGAGGAAGAGGCGTTGCATATGATTCGTTTGGCAAAGCTTACATGCCTGGTCTCGAATCAACCAGAGGCCGAATATGCGAAAGAGGTAATTGAGTTTATCTCTAATATGCAATTAGATGATGAGAATTGCATAGAGTCTTAGATTACAGTCTCGCATTTGGAGCATGGTTCGAAATATGTGGATTTTGTTAGGGAATTATATATTATTCCTAAGAATCTAAATGCAATATATGAGTTAAGTGATAGAGGTGAAGACCCTACGGTATACATGATGGGTAGTGAACAAGAATATTTGGATAAAATTACTGAGCATCCAGCAAAGTTTGAAGCTACTCTGAATAAGAGGCATTTGAAGCCTAAATATCGAGTATTGTTGGATATTGTAAGCAAATGCATCATGAGTAGATCTGGTAGTTTCGAACAGATAAGCACGCCTAAGTTAAGGCTAATGGCGGCGATTGAAGATTCACCTTCCACGACATTCAATTGGTTGCACTATTTGATCAAGGTGTATCAAGTGAGAGGTGTAGAATTCAGGGGGAGTCTTGACATAGGTGTGTTGTAACTCTTTTCCCTTCGACTAAGATTTATTTTCCCACTTAGCTTTTGTATTTGGCAAGGTCTTTAGTGGTACAACATTCATGCACCATCAACCCTCTTGATTTGGCACAAGGGGGTGTGTTGAAGAAAAAATATACCTTTATGTACTTTCATCAAGAAGTAACTGATGAAGGAGTAATTTAGGCACTTCATTATATTCCATGTAACCCTAGATTGTAATTTATATATAGGGATCTCTAATTTATTAATCGTACGTGAATAATAGTGAAAAACCTCCTGATTCGGTATGCCATCGGACGTAATCATTCCTGCAAATTTGGTCATCAAATCTATGTTCTTTATTTCTGCATATCCTACTACCCTTTTCAATTTTTATAGTATTATCTCGTATGGACATAGGAAAAATGCTTTTTTAGCTCTATTTACTTCACCTAGCAACTTTTATCTATATTTTATTTGTGTACGTTGAAAAAACATATTCTCATCTCCATGAAATTTGTATTTTATTTGTTTTCCATATATATATATATATATATATATATATATATATATATATATATATAGTTGCATATGATAAGAAATTGAAAGAAAAAATAAGAGGCAAAATATTACAAAAGCAAAATTAAAAAGGACAAAAAGTAATAAACAAAATACAATGGATATAAATTTAAAAATTAATGAAAGTATATAAAATAAAATATATCACTTTTTAAAATTATATCCATAATTTTGACAACAAATTATCAATCCACATTATAAATGAATCAGTTGATTTATATAAGATTGAATTTTATGTAAAGCAGTTTTATCATTAGATTGATTATAATTTATTTTAATGAAAATAATATTGTCACATTAATACTATTTTCGTCCTACTATAATACAGTAAAAATTACATACAGTTATATCGTCGGGATCGGAAAAAAATATTATTATAGGAAGGTTATTTCTAAATAGAATTGGTATGATGTGAAACTTGTTCACCGTGAAATTGGTTCATTTTTTACAGGCATGACCCTTCAGTTATCACGACTAATAACCTTTTGTAATATAAGTCACACCCTTCAGTTATCACTACTAATACCCCCTAATGTAATATAAGTCAAACCCTTCAATGTTAGAGATAAAAAGTTTTTTGGTCCCATAACTTTCCTGTAATCTGTTTTTTGTCCCAAAAAATTTAACTATCCAATCTTGGTCCCATAACTATTACACTTGTCCAATTTTGGTCCCATTTTCGCCGGAAAAACAAAAAAGACATCATTTTCGTTCAAAAATTGGGGATCTCCGATCGCGCGTGTGTCCAAATTGTCGTTTGTCCAATTTTAGTCCCATAACTATTGTATTTGTCCAATTTTGGTCCCATAACTATTGCGTTTGTCCAATTTTGGTCCCATAACTATTGCGTTTGTCCAATTTTGGTCTCATAAAAGAAACAAACATGGGACCAAAATTGGACAAACGCAATAGTTATGAGACCAAAATTGAACAAACGACAATTCTGACACACGCGCGATCGGAGATCCCCAATTTTTGAACGAAAACAACGTTGTTTTCATTTTTCCGGCGAAAATGGGACCAAAATTGGACAAACGCAATAGTCATGGGACTAAAATTGGATAGTTAATTTTTTTGGGACAAAAAATGAATTACAAGTAAGTTATGGGACCAAATTTTTTTTTCCTTCAATGTTATGAGTAATACCCTTTATATTAAAAAGTCACACCCTTAAGTTATCACAACTAATATTTTTTTTAGTAATAAGTCACACTCTTTAACCAGTTTCACAAATTCTTGTGTGAAACTTGTTCACGCTAAATACATATATTTTGCCTTCTAAATATAGTTTTAAATAAAAAAAAAAATTTTTTTAATATTCAATATAACAAATGTTATACTACACACATGTAAATCCATTAAGAAATTTATATAACTAATTAATACTCCCTCTGTCCCAAAGTTATTTACCCCTTTTTCCCAAAGGTCCGTCCCAAATTTATTTACCCCTTTCTCTAAAAGGCAATAAAGTAACTATATCCTTTTTAACTATCTCCTCCCAACATCTCAAAATTTCAACTCATGACATTACTTTTACCCATAAAAAGTGTTGGTCCCGGTGCAAACGAGTCTTACACGTGTATGGGGGGGAATACACGTGTTCAGTGTTTTTTTTTTTTTTTTTTTGAGGTCGGCTTGGGTCGTTGTTGTCTGATGATTTGGTCCCGAGAAGCACAAAACGCTCTAAGTCAAAGTCTACCTGAGATAGTGATCCTGAGCTTCTTTCAGATACCTCAGATAATCCCAACCGATCCTGAGTTTTTGAGAGATCTGAAGTCTTGGATCGGATAACTAACTTATTGAACCCTCGAAAGAGTAAGTTCGGTTTTTGGTAACTATCTCGTTCTAGCTACTTTCGGATGTCTTGGAATGGTTGACCCTTAGTTTATACTCGTTTTAACCTTTGCTGAAAACCTTCATTTTAATGGAATAGTAATTAGGCTGTGATTCAGTTCAGATGCAACTTCAGTGGATTGATTCCAACTGAATATCAGTGAAAATATGCTTTCAATTCAAAGTAATGCAACAGTTAATCAAAGCAAAATAGAAAGCAAAGAACACAACAAGTTATAGTGGTTCGAGACTCAAGCTCCTCGTCCCACTCTCTCGATCTCTTCGGAGAAATTCACTAATCACTTCCTAAGGTTTTCTCGACTACCTCTATAGTTTACTAACCTTTCTATTTTGAGCTTTTCGACTACCTCTCATAGTTTACTAACTCAAAACACACACAAGCTTTCCACTATCCAATATAGTTTACTCACTTCTTCTCTAGAGCTTTCTGACTACCTCCTTGTAGTTTACTAACTCTTTACAACTCCAATCTCACCAACAATCACACTCAAACTACCTTACAAAGGGTTTGGGGTTTCTTGGTTGGTTTCCAACTAGGATGAGATCTCCTTTACAATTAAGAACAATGCAAATGCTAGGATATCTCGACTAAGCTTTGGATATATCTTATCAAGCTAGGCTTAGTGGAATGAGCTCTCTTCGAAATAAAGCACTTGGGAAATTCTTGGGTTTTCGAGTGCTTCAACTTGCAATAATAAGTTTGAGCTCTTGAGTTGCTTACAAATCTCCCGTAACCTTCAATGTAGAGGGTCACAAGTATTTATAGGCATACACCAGGTCACTCTTGAAAAAATATATGTTGGAAGAGATAGCTTCACGAGTTTCCTCTTATGGTGTGTGCTGAACGGCTATATTTAGGGTTTGAGACTCCCTAGCACGTTTTAGGGAATAGCCTTTCATGCAGCTATTCAACACTTTTTGCAGTCTGGAACTTAGTACTTCTGACATCTTTTTAGTGACACATCATTTATCGGTGTCGATAATTTCTGATGTTGTCTTCTTTTTTGACTTTTGTCTCCGGTTAAAGGTAGACAACCCTGGCGGCTCTTTTTTGGTTACATCTCCGAGTGATATAACCTTAACAACACTTTGTCTTAGTTCCTTTTTATGCATGAGAATGTCTTGGGCAATATCTATTTTTCTAAGGAATCGCGTTCTTCTCAGTATTGAATCCTTCAGATAGATATTTTCAGTGCCTCGGAACATTCAAGTTTATACTGAGCATTCAAGATGCATTCTTCGAGTCTTGATATCTTTGATCTTGATCTTGCCTTTTCGTCTTCGTGTCTTGTCTTGAGTCTTACGAGTCTTGATGTCTTACGAGTCTTGATGACTTCGAGCCTTCCAGATATATCTTGGATATATCTTGAGTCTTCATGTTGAGTCTCCAGTTTCTCCGAGTCTTGAGTTCTCGGTTTCTGCCGAGTCTTGATATCTCGATTTCTCCTTTGAGTCTTCGGTTTCTCGATTTCATCGAAACTTGAAAACTTCGGTTCATCTTTCAAACTTGGTTTCTTGAAAACTTGCTTGAGTCTTGAGAACCTATCCCGATCTATATCTGCTTGACTATAAATTTTGAGATAACATCCTAAACACTCTAAAAACCTAATCGACTCAACTATCAAGATTATCCTGAACATGTCATACTCAGGGGTTTGGGGATCTAATCAAAATCTCTCTTTATTAAATTCATCTCCCAACAATTTCCCCCTTTTTGATGATGCCAAAACCTATCTTGTTACAAAACACTTAACCTATTTTCAGGTTTCAGTTTATCCTATTACAAGATTGGTTTATCTCCAACAATTTCCTAAACAGAGAATCTCCCAACAATTTCTTAAACAGGAATCTCCCAACAATTAATCTCGAGACAACATTGGGCATATCAAAATTAAAGACATGTAAATTAAGATAATGAGATATTATCTTTTGAGCATAAATGATAAGGTTTCATTGATGAATAGTAGACAGTTACAGATTACAATGAATCTTATCTAAGAAAATAAAAAAGATAAAGGATTACATGAATCTTCTGAGTCTTCATCTTCTTGTCTTCTTTTGCTCTTACGCCGGGCTCTTTTAGTTACGATCTTCCACCTCATCGCCAGGCACTTCAGGTTGAACATTCCATAATATCTTCTTTTCGGTAGCGTCTCTCTTTTAATGATATCGAGATTGTTCCTGTCGAGCCCAACCGAGTGGCGTCTTGAAAGCAATTTCTTGAGAAATGGTCGCTTCATTTACCAAGCCATTTTCAAGTCTAGGAGGAGGGTAAGAGTATGGACCGGGGGTTTATTATCTGCACCTTCCTTCATGCATAAGATTGATCCATCCTTGAAGGTATTTTTGGATAGAAGGTCGAGATAGTCGATGAACGCCTCATTGGGATCTCGAGCTTTCTCCCTCCACTCTCTGAGCACATCATAGTAGAACCAAAATGTTCTCTTGATTTCTTCCCATGCATCGTTAAGCCGGATTGGCATCCACTTGTCAACATCACGGCCATTTCGCGTTTGTCTTTGTCCCTCTTCTCTTGCTTTCGCGAACCTCTTGAAACCCTCCTTCTTTTACTGCTCTTCTTCCATCTTCTTTTCGATCACGGGCACACCGAAAACGTAGCGGCGATTTTCTTAGCTTGCTCAATTTGGAGTGTTTTCAGAGCACTTCTAGTGTTGAAGACCTTCTTCTGGGGCACTTCCTCAGACTCTTCAATATCCTGAATCAGCTTTCTCTGAACTGGCTTAGAAGCCTTAGTTCTTTTTCCCTTAGGATCCTCGAACGCCATAACTTTTCTTTTAATTGGCATTTCAGCTCCAGCTTGGCTTGTTCCAACTCTTCTACCACTCAGTTTCTCTGCAGCAACTTCTTGCATTGTTTCCTCTCGAAACACGAGTGTGTAGATCTTCTCCACCTTCTTAAACTTCAGCTTCTCAGTGGCCTCTATTTCCTTCATGGCTTTGGCAATGATTTTCTTTTCAGCTTCCTTGATCGTCTTGCCTTTCAGATTTTGATCCAATAATTTCCTGAGATCAGCATCGGGTCTTTCCCCCTTCTTGGATCCATACTCTGGTAGAAGCCTGGAGAGTGTTGTGTCCATATGATATTGTTCTTTACTGACACTCCGCACCTCCCCTGCCAACTGATCCTGCTCCTCCTCGAGCCTTCTAAGGTGGTTCTTCGCCACTGAGAATTCTTCAGACAGATGAGCAAATTGGCTAGAGAGAGCTTCCTTGAACATGTCTATCATCTTGGCCATGAGCATTGAGCTCATCTCCTCAACAACATTTTTTACCAGCATCTCATTCTTCTTTGCCAATTTAGCTTCTAGAGATTCAGTTTGCTCCTGATGCCTTTGCTTCAGCTCTGCGTTAAGCTCAGCTTTGACCCCCTCCATCTTCTCTTCTAATTTTCCTTCCATGGAGGTCAGCTTCTCAGTCATAGAGTTAAAGTTGCACCGATTAAGAAGAAGAACTCAAGCTTTCAATCTTCTTAACTTTGGTTGGCCATACCTCCTCGATCCCGAGCAACTTTGGTGGGGATTGGCTCAACCTTCTCCAACTTCTCCATTACAGGGGTGAGATCAATCTCAGGAGCATATTTCGTCTGTTGTGTCTCTGTTTGGTTGTTGACTGAGTCTCGATCTGAACACGAGCATCGGACTTCGATCTGGTGCAGGATTCACCACTGAGCTTGGGTGTCCACGAGCCTCGATCTGCATATCGAGACATTACAAATTTAAAGATAGGTACTTGATAATCTGGCATAATTGTTAATAGTGCCAAAAAGTTACACGAAGGCTAACTTCGATCGAGGATGTTCGACGAAGGGGCTCTTGAAAGATCGGTTTGGTCTTTCTCCTTCTGAGATTGACCCTCCTCATCCCCTTGTTGGTCCCCATCCTGAGATTTGTCTTTGGAGCTCGGGGCACCAACTCCAGCATCCTTCCTCTCAGCAACTTTCTTCTTTACCAACTCATCAAAATCGACGCGTTTTCATTACGAGCTTGGTTTTCCGAATCTCGAGAATTCAGTGGCGAAGCCTGTTCCTCGTTCCACCAGGTCTTAGCCTCAACGAATGAAGCTATGTTGAGTATTTCGGAAGAGTCTGGTTGAGGATGAAGACCGTTGACCTCAATTTGAAGAAGATGTCTTGGAGGTCAGGGAATGAGCTAAGCTCAGGGTAGCGGTCAAGAATGAACCGTTCCCCCTTGCTTCGCCATTCGGTCTCTTCAGCTTCAACCTTCTTGAGCATCGGGCTCTCGAGTTCGATGAGAGAAGTCAAGAAGGATCAAGTAAAAGATCACTCGAGGGGCTCATCAAAGTTCATCGGCTCACGAGGCTCGAAGAAATTCGAGGTTAGGCGGTGGCTCTCCTCGATCCCGAATCGACTTGGTTACGAGGTGCGAGTTGGCGCCTCCTCGATTAGAATTCGGTTTGCTCACGAGGAGTCTGGCGAGCACTTCCTCGGCGGGATCTGGCGGTTTAAAGTGCGGCGGAGTGCTTCCTCGGCGGAATCTGTACTTTCTCTGGTCTGGAGGTCCTTGGAATATTTCTTGAAGAGAACTTGTCGAGAACTTAGCGGCGTCTCAAGAACCTCGAGAGAAGACTTGCTCCTCGGTTTGATCCTGTGCCTTTGAGATAGCTTTGAGCAATACATGTAAAAAGGCGATTTACGGCGGTTTGGCTCTCGGGTTGAATCTCCTCAGCCTCACTCTCCTCGTCATCATCAGTGAGAACCACCATCCTTTTGCGCTTTGGAGCAAGGGTCTTTTTCTTCTTCAATTTTCACCCTTCTCCTGCTTGGCCTCCAACAAAGCCTTCCCCCTGGCTTGTTGGGTTTCTTCAGTAGCAGCAACAACTGGTGATTCCACCTTCTTCTCTTTCTTCCCTTTGATGGTCCTCTTTGCAGCAATGGGCTTGAACATTACTTTGGACTTAGGGAAAGGAGTAGAGTTGGCAAAGATATCCTCCTCCTCTCGACACATTTCCAAAATAAAAGTTATTTTGGTGGCATGGAGGATCTTGCCTTTGATCGAAATTGAGCCGTCCTCCCTTTTTATGACCTTGGCTTGCTCACTCACCACCTTGATCAGATACTTCAGCCAGTTGAAATCCTTGGTGGGTGAGTCCTCTATCGCCGCCATCAATCGGAGTTTGGGAGTGCTAATCTGCTCAAAACTCCCCGATCGACTCATTAAGCACTTGCTCACAATATCCATCAACACTCTGTATTTTGGCCTTAAATGCCTCTTATGTAAAGTCGCCTCAAACTTAACAGGATTCTCAGTAATCCTATCAAGATACTCTTGCTCTCGACCTAACATATACAAAGTGGGGTCATCTCCCCTATCGCACAACTCAAAAACATAGTTTAAATTTCTAGGGACTATGTACAGCTCCCGAACAAAATCTACATACTTCGATGTATGCTCTAAATGCGAAACAGAAATCTTGGACTCAATATTATCATCCTTATCTATTTCCATATTAGAGACGAACTCTATTACCTCTCGCGAATATTTTGCCTCCGGTCGGTTTGCGACGAGGTTCGTCAGCTTCGCTAGTCGGATCAAATGAAGCGCCTCTTCTTCATGATTAGCATTTGATGTACTCTCCAGAGAAACCACGTACTCATACCATGGTTTATTTGTTTCGGACAATCTGTCGAATATGGATAGAGTCATTTTGAAGAATTTGAAGGTTTAGGGTTTCAGAATGACAATTTCTGGGCAAAAGGGGATTTTATTTGCAGAGTGATTTTGGGAACGAGGGTTTATAAAAATGGCTTGAATGGCTTCCAAAAGAATATATAGACCAATTCGTGGGAAGTCGTGTGATTAATTAAAATCAACGGTTAAGATTAATCCACGATTAATTGGGTATGCGAAAGGATGATCTTCCGAAAATTAAGCTACCATTTTAACCTCATTGGTGATTAAAAGCAACAGAGCATTTAATTACTGTTGACCTAATTCCTTGGAATTTCAAAGATCCCGCCCAAAACATTCTCTTCAGGTGTTATGCTATTTATTGCTAATGATTACTGAGTTTCACTTAAGCAATAAATGAGTTGCATGAGTCATTACCTCTTCAGACTAATTTTCCTATCAGTCTTACTGAGTATTGATCTTGATAAAATGTTAGTATGATCTTGAGTCTTGAGCGGGTTCGATGGTAGTCTTAATCTTGACCTTGATGAAACCCGAGTTTCTTCAAGACTTCGATTCGGTATTTCAATTTTATCCTTAGTTTCTCGGTAGAATTTCGAGAAAAACTTCATGCATCCAAAACCTTCAATTTTTCAGATTTACTCTATACACCGATCCAACATCCCTAATTCAACCGATAGTTCACGAAATCTTGATTCACCAAAGGTTTTAGTCAAGATATCGGCTCTCTATATCGATATGAATTTTCTCCATCCCGATGTCCTTTTTCTCGACATGATCTCCGATAAAGTGATGTCTGATATCCACATGCTTGCATCTGGTGTGCAATACCGGATTTTGTGAAATAGCAATGGCACTATTATTATCACAAAATATTGGTACTTCATTGGCTACAACTTTATAATCCCTTAATTGTTGTGCGAGCGAAAGAATGCGAGCACGGCGACTTCCTCGCGACCATGTATTCACTTTATTCTATGGTTGCTTTCTTGAGGTCCGCTTTTTCGAAAACCAAGATATCGACTTATTTCCAAGAAATTGACAAGTTCTGTAGTGGACTTCTGTCAATTCTACAACCTCCATAATCGACATCCGAATAACCGCTTAAATAAAGGTTATCATCACCGGATAACCACAATCCTCTATTCATTTGTGCCCTTAAGATACTTGAAGATTTTTGGCGACCTCCATGTGACTAGCCTTAGGATTAGCTTGGTATCTTGCACATATCCCAACAAAGAAATGTTATATCGGGCCTACTTGTCATGAGATAGAGCAATGATCCAATGATCCTCTATAATCGGTATGACTTCTTGATTTGCCTTGAGATCGGGATCCATCTTGTAGTTAGTATTCATGGGAATTCTAATCGCATTGCAATCTCCACACCATATTTGGCAATAAGATCTCGGTGTACTTTGCTTGGTTGATGAAGATTCCTTCCTTTGATTGTTTTACTTGAAGACCTGAAAGAAATTCATCTCCCCATCATAGACATCTCAAATTTGCCTTTCATAAGTGAAGAAAACTTTTCACACAACCCGATGATTTGGAGATCCAAAATGATGTCATCAACATATATCCGAACTAGTAAGATATATTTCCCCATCTTCTATCCCGAACAAAGTTCTATCAATTCCCTTTGACAAAAACCGTGGTCAAGAAGAAACCGAAAAGAGTATCATACCATGCTCTTGGTGCTTTCTTAAGACCATACAAGGCTTTTCGAGCACAAAAAATTGGTCATTCTACATGCGAAACCGGGAGGTTGTTCCACATAAACCTCTTATTTAAGCAAATCACCGCTTAAATGCACTCTTCACATCCATTTGATAGATGTGAACTTCATGTGGGCAGCATATGCAAGAAACAATCGATGGCTTCTAGTCTTGCAACAAAAAAAAGGTTTCATCATAATCCAAGCCTTAACTGTGGGAATAACCTTGTCTGACTAAATTTGCCTTGTTTCTTACAATGTTGTTGTTCTCATCTATTTTATTCTTAAATACCCACTTGGTTCTAATAACATTGTGCCTTTCAGGCCTATCCACTAGCTTCCATACTTCATTCCTTGAGAATTGATTCAGCTCTTCTTGCATTGGCAAGAATCCAATGAGAATCTTGTAGAGCTTCTTCCATCTCGGTTAGCTCTTTCTCCGATAGGAAGCGGCGAGAATAGTGCACTCTCACCATGGAACTTCTTGTTTTAACACCATCAGTTAGATCACCCACAATCTGACTTGTAGGATGACTATCTAACCAACTTCTTCTAGATGTTCCCCCAATAGTATCCTCAACATTTGAAATGTTAGGTTCGAGTTAGTTCAATAAACTCGGGAACAACGAGAAAATGAAAGGGAATCATCTTCCTCGAGAAATTCTATTCGAAACATTGTCGTTGACATTTGTTCCCCTTTGGTTGATAGATTCGAAAATTACCTCGGTATGACCACATCTTCATTGGCATCACATACACGAGTGCGAACCGGTGTCTGTTCAGTTGGTCCTGCCTTTGGTGTGTTGGCTTTTTCTGAGTCTCACCATCCATCGAGTTCCATCACGAACTTCCTTGTCTGCGAGTCGAGCCACTCCATTCATAGAAGGTGGTGACTTCTTCTTTTTTCGAGTTCGATGGATGATTTGTCATTCTTTTTTGGGCTTAATCTGGTGATTCTCTTGGTCGGTTCTTCTCGCATCATGTTCTGTTTCTTACGAACACAAGTAGATTCATCAAAAAACAACATGAGGTGTTTCCTCCACAATAAGAGTCCTACGGTTTTTAAACTCGAAGGCTTTACTAACTTCGAGAATATCCTAAGAATATTCCTTCATCGGCTTTGCTATCAAAAGTTTTCAACCGATCTTTACCATTATTGTGTATGAAACACTTGCAACCAAACACACGAAAAAAAAGAAACAAGAGGCTTCCTTTCATTCCAAAGCTCAGTATGGTGTTTTTGCCTTGACTCTTGGTCGATGGATTTGTTTTGTGAATAGCATGTAGTGTTGACAGCTTCAGCCCAAAATCTTTTAGGAATCTCAGCTTCAGCTATCAATGTCCTTGCAGCTTCTTTTAAAGTCCTGTTCCTTCTTTCAGCAACACCATTTTGTTGAGGGGTCCTTGCAGCTGATGTTTCATGAGTAATTCCATTTGCTGCACAATAATCAGATATAATATGGTTTATAAATTCAGTTCCCTTGTCAGATCTGATTTTGACCACACTCAGGTTCTTTTCAATACTGAGCCTTTTTAGTAACTCAGGCAGCTTTATCTGAGTCTCTTTCTTACTGAGTAAGAATATGACCCAAGTATATCTTGAGTAGTCATCAACTACTACGAGTGTATATTTCCTGCCATTAGTGCTCACTGGTATTACTGGACCAAAAAGATCCATATGCAACAACTTAAGTATTCTCTCAGTAGAAACATCTACTTTGCTTTTAAATGATGCTCTAATTTGTTTTCCTTTTTGGCACGCATCACAAACATGTTCCTTACTGAACACTTCATTTGGCAACCCTCTCACAAGAGCTAATCTTGCAAGTTTATTCAGGGTTTTGAAATTCAAGTGATTCATTCTTTTATGTCATAACCAACTGGTATCTGTGGAACTTTTTGCAACCAAACATGTATCTTTAGGAGTTGAACTCCAATCAACAAGATACACATTTCCTTTTCTTGTACCAGTTAGCAATATTTTCTGTGAGATATCATCTTTCATATAACATAAGTTCTTAGAGAACTCAACATTAAATCCCTTATCACAGAATTGGCTTATTGAAAGCAAATTATGCTTCAATCCAGATACGTATGAAACACCATGGATATGAACTGAGTCGATTTCCAAAGTTCCATATCCTTGATCTAATCCTTGGAGTTATCTCCAAATGTGATATGAGGGCCTCTTTGTTCAACATAGTCAATTTGATCTCGCTTGAATCTGTCGTATGTCTTGAGCATCCACCGTCAAGATACCATACAAAGAGGCCATTTCATCTCCACTCATCGGTCTTATGTGATCTTTAATCATTTCAGTGCCTTTGTTTTCCTCCCTAAAAATGTATCAATTCTTAGGTACCCAATTTGTGTAGGGTCCTACAAGGTTAAGCTGTACCTTTCGAATCCAAATCGCTTTGACAACTCTAATCACTTTAGAGTGGGCGATCATCTTCCATAAACATCTACATACACATTTACTACTCACGGGTGCCTTAGCGGTTTCACATGTATGAGTCTAGCCTTAGCATGAACATGAGCCTTAGAGTTTTTCTTTGGTACAGGCCTTTTTGTTCATTTGCTTTGGCTTTTGTGCAAGTTGATCCGAATCTTTGTCTTGACTTCGGGTTCGGTAACCTTTACCCTTAAGGCAAGTGGGGTTTAGGTTGCTGTCTTGAAATTTGGGTCTTTCAAGATATCGAGAACTTGGTCTCTTCAACAGAATGTCTCTGCTGAGTGTTTCTCTTCTTCGAAGATTCCTCGATGGTTGAAGGCAGATCCTTTCGGTTTGCATTCTTAGCTGAGGCTTTGAAGTACTTGCACGAAATTTTCCTCTTGAAAGTGCTCGGGTTTTCTAACCTTCACCGAGGTTTGGGCTTTCTTACGATCATTCGGTTTCTTTGGAACCATAGGTCTTTTTCCTTTGTCTAACACCTTGGGCATTTCTTGATTCAAGTGTAGGTGCCAATGGGTTTAACAAAGATTGTCTTCTTGCTACTTGATGCGAAGATTCGGATGACCTTGTGAGGTTCCCCGAATGTATCCCAATCCAGTTTTTATAGTGGCGGTCTCTCGATAACTCAAATTTCATCTATTACTTTAGATCTTGATATTCAATAGAGTTAGCTTCTTCTCGCATTATCCTCACATTTACGTAGAGTTTCATGCTTCTCGAGAGAGGTCATTGAACTTAGTTACGATCAAATTGAATCTCTTCGATGGATTTCTCTAGTTTTTTTAGGATCACTATCAACTTCTCTTTCTCTGAGAGTTGTACTTTCAAAACATCCAGTTCATCAGTAGCTCCCATTAATTGAGAAGTGATTTCAGTATTGCTAGAGTCTTTCCATTTAAGATTTTCAGCCTTCAGTTCTTTGTTCTGCTCTTGAGTTTCATTTAGCAGTTCTTGTAAAACAGCATAGTCCTTCATCAGACTCTCAAAAGAATCCATCAGGTCAAATTGACTGTTTACAGTTGAACTTGATAACTCTTGTGCTAGTGTAGGAGCAACAACAGAGAAATAAGAGTTTACCTCCTCAACAGCCATTAGACAGAGGTCATCACTTTCACTGTCTGAGAACATTTCATCTGAAGAGCTAGATCCTTCCTCAGAATGTTCTTCTTCTGCAACCATGGCCTTTTTGCTAGAGAACTTCTTGTCTCTTTTAGCTTGTCTTTCTCTTCTCTCCTTAGCACTCAGGTCAGGACAATCATACTGGAAGTGACCTTTCTTTTGGCAATTGTAGCATCTGTTGGCATCATCATCCTGATCACTTTCTTCTTTGGACTTGGAGTCCTTCCTTTTGGATGAAGATCCTTCAGCTTTCAGGTCCTTCTTCTTCTCAGTTGATTTGTCCTCAGCTTTCTTCTGGTACCTGTGATTCCTGTAATAGTTTTTGTATTTTCCATATCGACTATTAAGTCTTTCAAACCTCCTTGCCATCGGTCTTTATCTTATCCTCAAGCTCATCCCCGATTCTTAGCAAGGGAGTTCTCGCACTCTCTAGTTTTACGGGTTTTATCCTTGGCTTTGAAAGCCACATTTTTTACTAGATGATGAATCATCTTTGTTGTCGACTTTCTTTGATTTCTTATCAATTCTTTAACTCATAAGCTTTATTTCGGAGAAGACTTGTTGGTACCGCATTGAATCAATGTTTTTGGTGTTTTCAATCACCATTGCATGAATATCCCATTTCTTAGAAAGACCTCTAAGAATTTTCAATGCCACTTCTCTCTCCTGTGGATATCTCTTTTTCAAGTGCATTCAGATCATTCATAATGCTAGTGAATCGACTTCCAATTTGTCTATAGATTCACCATCTTCCATTTCAAAACTATCAAACTTTCCAATTGCAAACCTTGAAAGTTTGTTTTCCTTGATATGATGATCGTGCGTTGGCACATTACAACTAGTGTATCCCAAATTTCTTTAGCAAGATTACAATGAGAAAATCATTCCCATCACACCATCATCAATTGTCTTTATATAGTGTGTCTTTAAGAATATAGTCTAGATTAACTAACTTCCTCTCCTCGGGAGTAAGTTGGTCATCGACTTAGAAATTCTGCTTCCGGGATCATTTCTCTCATTTTACGTTCCTCCGGATTCACCACATGAAATTTGAATGGCCCTTCAGAGACCACTCTCCATATCGTTCATGTTTGGAATCTGGTGAGCTGCATTCTCGGTCTCCATAAATCATAGTTCTCTACTGAGAACATGGGAAGTTTCTTAGAAGACATTTTGTCCGAAGTCTTTTAAGAATTCAGCAAATAAGATCTGTTCAGATAGACCACAAGTATTTTAACAAATAAGACTTTGGTCGACCAAAGCCCAGTGGTCAAGTTGAACCACCGCTCGATACCACTTGTTGGTCGGTGCAAGCAGAGTCTTACACGTGTATGGGGGAATACACGTGTTCGGTGTTTTTAAAACTTTTCTTTCTTGAGGTCGACTTGGTTCGGGTTGTCGATGATTTGGTCCTGAGAAGCACAAATCGCTCTGAAATCAAAGTCTACCCGAGACAAAGATCCCGAGTCTTTCAGATACCTCGGATAATCCCAATCGATCCTGAGTTTTTCAGAGATCCCGAGTCGCTTGGATCAGATAACTAACTTACTGAACCCTCAGAAGAGTAAGTTCAGTTTGGTAACTATCTGTTCTAGCTACTCAGATGTGCGGAATGGTTGGCCCTTAGTTTATACTCGTTTTAAGCTTTTCTGAAAACCTTCCTTTAATGGAATAGTGATTAGCCATGATTGATTCGCCAGATGCAACTTCGGTGGATTGATTCCAACCGAATATCGGTGAAAATATGCTTTCAATTCAAAGTAATGCAACAGCTTAATCAAAGCAAAATAGAAAGCAAAAGAACACAAACAAGTTATAGTGGTTCGGAGACTCAAGCTCCTCGTCCACTCTCTCTCGATCTCTTCGGAGAAAATTCACTAATCACTTCCTAAGGTTTTCGACTACCTCAGTAGTTTACTAACCTTTCTATTTTGAGCTTTACGACTACCTCTCATAGTTTACTAACTCAAAAAACACACACAAGCTTTCCGACTATCCAAGATAGTTTACTCACTTCTTCTCTAGAGCTTTATTTTACCTCCTTGTAGTTTACTAACTCTTTACAACTCCAATCTCACCAACAATCACACTCAAACTACCTTACAAAAGGGTTTGGGGTTTCTTGGTTGGTTTCCAACTACGATGAGATATCCTTTACAATTAAGAACAATGCAAAGGCTAGGATATCTCGACTAAGCTTTGGATATATCTTATCAAGCTAGGCTTAGTGGAATGAGCTCTCTTCGAAATAAAGCACTTGGGAAATTCTTGGGTTTTCGAGTGATTCAACTTGCAATAATAAGTTTGAGCTCTTGAGTTGCTTACAAATTTCCCGTAACCTTCAATGTAGAGGGTCACAAGTATTTATAGGCATACACCAAGGTCACTCTTGAAAAACTATCTGTTGGAAGAGATAGCTTCGTGAGTTTCCTCTTATGGTGTGTGATGAACGGCTATATTTAGGGTTTGAGACTCCCTAGCACGTTTTAGGCAATAACCTTTCATGCAACTATTCAACACTTTTTGCAGTCTGGAACTTAGTACTTCTGACATCTTTTCAGTGACCTGTCGCTATCAGTGTTAGTAATGTATAGTGTTGTCTTCTTCTTTTTGACTTTTGTCTCCAGTTAAAGGTAGACAACCACAACGGCTCTTTTTGGTTACATCTCTGAGTGATATAACCTTAACAACACTTTGTCTTAGTTCCTTTTGTCTGCATGAGAATGTCTTGGGCAATATCTATTTTTCTAAGGAATCGCGTTCTTCTCAGTATTGAATCCTTCAGATAGATATTTTCAGTGCCTCAGAACATTCAGGTTTATCTTGAAGCATTCGAGACATTCATCTTCGATAATTCGTGCCTTGATATCTTTTTCGATCTTGATCTTACATCTTACGTGTCTTGGTCTTGAGTCTTGATGTCTTGAGTCTTGATGACGAGTCTTCCGCCGAATATCTTGGTGATATCTTGAGTCTTCATCTTGAGTCTTGATTTCTCCTTTGAGTCTTGAGTTCTCGATTTCCTGCTTGAGTCTTGATATCTCATTTCTCTTTTAGTCTTGATTCTCGATTTTCACCTTTGAGTCTTGATATCTCGATTTCTCCTTTGAGTCTTGATTTCTCAATTTCATACTGAAACTTTAGAAACTTCAGTTTCATACTGAAACTTCAGTTTCTTCAGAAACTTGCTGAGTCTTCAGAACCTATCCTGATCTATATCTGCTGACTATACATTTTGCAGATAACATCCTGAACACTCTAAAATTGAATCCTGACTCAACTATCAAGATTATCCTGAACATGTCATACTCAGGGGTTTTGGGATCTAATCAAAATCTCTCTTTATTAAATTCATCTCCCAACAAAAAGTCATCTACTTTAATAATAAAGTAGAAAAGGCTACAATACCCTCAACCAAAAGTCACTTTATCACTTTAAATACTAATAAAAAACTCTCACATTAAAACCTGTGTCAAAAGCAAAGGGGTAAATAACTTAGGGACGGAGGGAGTATGAATTTGATTAAAACAAATGCATGCATTTTGATAATATAAAATACGTATATAAACTAATCGGATAAGTTATTACGTACGCGCAAGTTGAAGGATGTAGTGATAAATCATAAAATTAAAATGTTTCACAATCAACCATAAATAAATATTTTAGATCATCTTAAACTTATTGTAGTGGTATATATATTTTTTAAAATAATATCATTTATTCCTATATAGAGGGATATATCAATAAGACGGAACCGTAAAAATATATGACTTATTACAATTTTGGAGTTTATTATAAATATAACTAGCCTAAATTCGAACCATGGTTTTTTATTACTATAGAGTTATGTTTTAAAAGCGAAAATGGATGTTGACCCGGATAGATCTAGTGCTTTTGAACGGATCAGGTTCGACCAGGTCTAAGCATTTTAAAAACGGTTAAACCGGTATAATGTCATAATTATATAATATATAATTAAATATATAAATTATATATGAGAAAAAGATATGATATACTCCATATATTTATATATCTTACTTTTTATGAAGAAAATAAAATAACTAAACAAAATTTAATATTAATATTTTAGAAAGACGCAGAAAACCAAAAGAATTAATGAAACTAACCCCATATATTTTTGCCATAATTTTAGGATAAAAATTTGAGTGAATTCGAATTCACCGAACTCGATTTTTTTAATATCACTTATGCACAAAATTTTTCACCATTTAGAAAATACTTTATATTTTTAAATACCAATTTTTTTTTATACATAACAATGATAATTTTTACACATAATAATAATAAAGTTCATGGATAGACCTGATTCACAGGAATGTTACTCTAATTTTATGTGGTTATGGCCATTAAATTAACTCAATCATTGGCCCATTAAAAGAAAAATATAACAGCAAATTTAAATTTAAAATCTAATAATTATGTTTCTTCACTGCAGCAGTCCAACTTCATCTTCTTCAACCCACTTTATCCTTATTTAATTCTGCAACTCAAAATGAATTAGACATTGCCATCGCTGTGAACCCACTAAATCGGCAAATTAAAAAAAAAAAAATCAAATGGAGTCGAACCGCTGAGTCACCCGAATCGACTGGTCACCAAATTTCGCCACTTTTTTCGGTTTCCGGGTGTTTTCAAGGCGGCTTGATAGTTGGGCGGTCCAATACATCAAATTCCGATAATGTGAGTTTTTTGCACTTTTGGTCCCACAGGACACGCCTCCTCACGCTTTTGGTCCCAAAGCCGAAATTTTTGACACTTTTGGTCCCAAAATTGCTCGTCCTGTGGGACCAAAAGTGTAATTTTTTGGGACCAAAAGTGTCAAAAATTTCGGCTTTGGGACCTAAAGTGTAAGTTTTGGGACCAAAAGCGTGAGGAGGTGTGTCCTGTGGGACCAAGAGTGCAAAAAACTCACATTACCGGAACATAATTGACGGCTCCGACCAAATAAACGTCACAGGTCCCTCCCTTGGCGCGTGACTCGCACGTGAGCCTCACCACACTTCTCAAAAGCTCCCGAGGCAACTCTTTTCTGCGGCCGCCAGCGCCGGCGCTGCCGGAGTACATGACAGCGGATTTGGGTGGAAGAGAGCCTTCATGACGCGGTTGAATCGGAACATTATTGATTTATCGCTGCAAAAAAGGAAAGCTTCAACAACTCTAAACTTTTTCTGGCAAATAGCAGTTGTACTAATGTATCAACAATCCTATCCAACACAACCTATTATTAATGAAGAATAGATCTTGTGTGAAAATTTCCACACCTGAAAAATTCAAAAAATAGCATAAGAGGAGTGTAATTCGCGGGTAAACCGCATCTCACAGGTAAACCCGTCCGCAAATCACGGACATATAGAGGTAACAGTTAATCCAAGACATACTTGGTTAAAGACATTGCTTTTTTAGTTCAAGGTCATGGGATCAAACCTCATTCAATTCATTAATTTTATTTTGGATTAATTGCAAAAATGGTATATTGTGAATTTTGTGTTTGTAGTTTTACGTTCACGTTTTTGTTTTTTGGTCATTTTATTTTGCAGAAATGGTCTCAACCGTTAAATACTTAACAGATTCCGTTAAGTGGCTAAAAAAGGTGGAGAAATCGATTTCGTGGAGGGAAACCTTATTATGTCATAATTTTTGAAGGGAAACTTGTCTATATAATATTCCGTTGCTAAACACCCCCAAACCACAAAAACACTAAAAAAAAATTCAACTTTACAACAAAAAAGAGAAAATCACTCACATGTATTCATCTTCTTCAGCATCTAACATTCGTTCCAATGTTAGATGCGAGTGTGGAGTACGGGCCGTTCAACGCACCTCGTCAGATACTAATTCTGAAAGAAGGTTTTTCAATTGTGAGTTCTCAATGACAGGTAATGGAGAAAAAAAGGTTTTTTGGTCCCATAACTTATCTACTGTCCATTTTTCTTCCAAAAAAATTTAACTGTCCAATTTTAGTCTCATAACTAAATTGATTGTCCAATTTTGGTCTCATTTCTGCAGAAAAATCGCGAATAACGCCGTTTTGATGACGTGTATGTCACATGGTGATAAAATTTGGGGGTTCTCTATACTCTCGATGACGTGAACGCTGACTATTTATTTATTTTTTATTTTTTTACGTTTTTCAATCAATTAAACTACACATGTATAAATAATCCAATAAATCTAATCAAAACTAAAATTTCAAATCTATAAATGTAAGAACAACTAAATTTTACCGGCACGTGACTTGCATAAGATCGAAAATGACATTTTTTTAAAATTTTCGGTGAAAATTGGACCAAAATTGGGCAATCCATTTAGTTATGGGACTAAAATTGAATATTACATTTTTTTTGGGACGAAAAATGGACAGTGCATAAGTTATGAGACCAAAAAACTTTTTTTCTCACAGGTAATGACTCTAAATTATTTTCAATGGATTGACAAACAATTATTTTTCTTTAATTTAAAATGATTTTAAACTCATGTTTTATACAAGGAAAATATATTAGCAGGGTACAGGAACAAGTAAATCAACAAAAATAAAAAGTGAGTTTTATGAGTGATCATATTATACATGTGAAGTTCAATTTCAACAATAAAGGTATTTCCTAACATAAATTGAATTGCGCTCTCAATAAAACTATGTATAATGGAATGAGACAACTCATTTTTTAATTGGTGTTCTACATTATATTTTATAATATAAATGAACGATACGTAGAATAATACAAAATATCAAACGAATCATCATACCCTGGGTCCATATGGTAAAGATCCAGAAGGGTGAAATACCAATAGAATAAGAAAAGTGGAACAGGAGAATCGAACCGAGGTACAATATAATATTATGACAAAAATTTGTATGTAATGGAGTACAAATTAATAAAAAATTACTTCAATTCCTTTCAAATTAAGAATAGTAAATATTCTTATACAAATTTATTTTAAATTTCAACCTCATATTTTCAATGAACTTGCTTTCACTATATAAACCTTAATATCAGTGGCGGATCCAGGATTCGAGATTTGGGAATACATATGAGTAGGATTTGAAATTTGGGGATACATTTAAGTATTATTTTTCTAATTATACATAATAAAATACAAATTTATTTTTTTAATACAATGTATAAAGAGGGATACATTTCATTTTGGGGTTACAATTGTACCCCCATGTACATCTCTCCATCCCCCACTTCTTAATATGTCACTGAAAGAGTCTCATCTAAAAATTTGAACTTATAGGGATATATAAAATTAATTAATTTGAACTTTAATATGGGAGGAATTGCTTTCAACGGGAATCAAACCCATAACGTGAACTTGAGTCTGAAGATTCTGATACAATAAAAAAATATAACAATCTAAACTTGTAGAGAGATATGAAATTAATTCGTTATTTAATTTCCATAATAGTTACCTTATGTTTCAATTAATACAAATGCTACTACGTATACTGCTACTATTACTACTACTACTAAATAATTCATGAGGTCAGTAAAGCAAAAAATAGGCAATTTTGTTTGGGATTTAAATCAAAAAAGGTCCCGTTTCTTTGTACCTTTATTGAAAAGGTCCCGTATATATCACTTGTTTCAATTTAGTCCCGTATGTTTTCAATTTGTGCCGATTTAGTCCCAAATTGCCGGAGACCGGTCAAACCAGCCAAAAACGACGTCGTTTTTTGCGCATGTGATACACGCGCCCCTAATTTGGGACTAAATCGGCGCGTGATACAGTGTTTCCCGATCAAAATTAGGGGCGCGTGTATTACACGCCCCAAAAACGACCTCGTTTTGGGGTAGTTTGACCGGTCTCCGGCGATTTGGGACTAAATCGGCACAATTGAAAACATACGGGACTAAATTGAAACATGTGATATATACGAGACTTTTTCAATAAAAGTGCAAATTTACGGGACCATTTTGATTTAAATCCCATTTTGTTTTGTCAAAATTACTATTACAACTACATGAAATACGTCCAATATACATCATGAATATAATTCATATGTTTTTGCTTGGTCTATTATCACTCTAAGTCCTCCAATGGCTGCAACAATCATCAACAGGACACCAACTACTATGCACACCTGATTCATAATTTACATTAAATTCATATGTTTAAGGATAAATTAATATAATTACAGAATCAGGATTAAATTATATTCTTTCACATACCCAATTAATGAACCAAGAGAGGCTCCATTTCCCTGGTTTCTTGATTACAAGCCAAATGATACAAGGAAGCTGGACAAAATATATGATTAAACATTTTAATTATGGTATACTAATTTTTTAAACATAAAAATGTATGAAGAATATACTCTTATATTTTAAAAGTAACATCTTCAAAATAATACTACTATAGTATTACTTTGTAAATATGGAAAAAAAGAAAAACCCATCTCCTTAGCAGAAAAATTGTATAATATGTAAACGTAATTAACACTAGAGAGTTGCTTACAAAATATGTAGTTGGAGCGAATGCGAATCCTCCAAAAAATCCAAGAAGCCCATTAAAGAAAGGGAGCGTAATGGCCACAAACATTGTAAAAGCTGAAATCGAACATGAACAAGAAAAAATATTAGTTAAATATTTAAGTAATTATTTTCCGCAAGTCTATGTATTATTTCAATATATAACAATTAAAGGCGCATTGAGATGCGAAGAAAAGACATATATTAAACATTTCTACTTATATACTCACCCACATACGTATTCCGTACAACAAAGCGTAAATACCAACTGGGCTTGAACTTTAATTTCTTCACAAGAACTGCTTCAATCATGTCAAAAACCGGCATTGCGTAGATCTGCAATATTCAAATCAATGGACTCAAGTTATATAAACGTTGAGTCCTTTTTATCGAGCCCAGCACTAATATAAAACTGTATTTTATATAAACAAAATACAAAGAGTAAAATTTTGATCCACCAGTTAACATGCACGTACACTATGTAATTGATGCAATTTTGATTAAAAGAATTTAATCTAAGCTGTTTTTATATTTTATTGTGAATTATAGAAAAAATGTTGAAAAGTATTAATTCATGTGATGAAAAGTATTAGTTGTGTGTTGAGAAAATATTAAAATTGTTCAACTTACAAAACTAATACTTTTATTTTATATGAACTAATACTTTCCTCCACATGAATAAATACTTCTGTTTTAAATATTTCAGTTTTTTTAAATAATTCAAATTTTAGTTAAAATTGAGTCAAAATTACAGCAGATGCACTGTACAGATGCATTGTAGTGTTTGTCAAATATAAAATACTTTGCGGCGGTAGCTAGAGCTGAACATTGAGCTCCATATCAGAACTGCATATGTGAATCAACAACATAAAACTTAAGATTACCTGATAGCTCCCAATAAAATGAATGACAACAAAGAGGTTAGCCGTGGCGATGAGCCATGTAGGTTTGTTTAGCGAGATGAGAATGTTTTCGTCTACCGAGTTGCCAAACACCCAATATCCAACAAGACCAACTGGGAAATAGCAAAGGCCTACAATTATATATGCACCAATCACTCCCCTCCACATAGGCACCTTCGAAGGCCTATGTGGTGTGGAAGGCATAGTCGATTGAATCTCCAACACAACATTGTGGCCTGCATAAGCGAACGCAACACTTCCCAACGCGTTGCAGAAGTTAAAAACAGTATCGGCTGTGTTCTTCGAATTGTAGCCGTATTCAACATTTTCTTGCACGCCTTTGTCAACTGAAGCTCCCCAAGCTATTGTAGAGTAACTTAAAAATGGCGGAGAGATGTGTAATGTCAGACAAATTCAAATTAAACGTTTCTATATGTAAGCTCAAAGTTAAAAACTTTTATAGTGTCTTAGCTTGTCTCCTGTCCAATTTTGATTCCTTAAATTAGTCTCAAATTTTTTATCAAAACATCGGATAAATGAAAAAATAGTTGTTTGTCACATGGATGTACAATTTTTGTCCCTTAACTTGTCTACAATCCAATTATGGCTCAAAATTAAATCCTTATATGGCAAAATAACACTATTTTCAATTTTTTAGCTAATGGTTTTGAGGCTAAAATTGAACAATTTCTTTTAATATTTTGATTAAATATATAAAAAAAAAACGTTTAATTTTTTGGTACCAGACAATACATAATTTATGACACTAAAAAAACATTTAAATCAATAAGTAAATGAATTAATGTAGCAAAATAGTACCTCAATGACATGACTGCTGCTGCTAGAGACACGACGGAGAATGAGTGGAAGTTTGGTAGCTGAGAGAGTAGAAAGTGGGGAGAGGCGAAAATCATGATAAAATAAGTGAGTTTGATTTCCTTGCAATCCTTGCAGACCAATTTATGGAATTTCTGTAGGGATTTTCCAGCTGTGATCATGTAAACAATGTCTACTCCAATTTCAACAATCAGTTGTTGGGGTACAACAATCCACAAGCCAAGCTTTTTACCAAAAGCATGTTGCCCTAACTCGTGGTATCTGTCGAAACGTTTCCCCGGTACCATTTCATGCATCTCTACCATTTGCCATAAAGTGTAGAGAGTTAGCATCCAAGAAATTACGAGCACCGTTACTCCTGGACCCCTAACAATGCGACAGATGAACATAAATGACACGGATGATTCAACGTGCTTTTTGAAGGGACGAATGAATTTTGGATAAATGACCAGTAACGACAAAAAATTGGTCCCAGTTGCAAAAGATACAATCACTAATCCATGGGTTGATTAGACGGTGTTAGGAAAATTAAATAAACGAATTAATTCAGACCTCTCTATAAGTTCGGAATTTTACATGAGATGAAATTCTTTCACGGCGATCTACTCTTCTCCACAGTGGCGTTTCTCTGGGTTTTCCAGCGCTGCTTGATTCTATCCAATTTGAGGTCGGTTCTTGGGTCTATTTGGCCTGTGTTTCTTCCACCGCGGCGAAACGTTTTGTCGTCGTCGGCGGTGCACTTTGTGACCCAGTGAGTTCACATTTGACATGCGTGAGTTCGTGACTCAACAATTTTTAAGGACGAGGCAGCGATTATGGTGTTACCAAGGTTTCTTCGTTTTTTTCCGCTTCTTTTTATGAGTTTTACTTAATTAATGATTGTTTTGTTAATGTGTTTTTTGCTGAGTTTGTCCGAGTTCGTATTGTAAGTTGAAGATTGGGTTAACTCAGTTCATCTGGGTTACTGAGTTTGTAACTATTTCTTGTTTTGAGTTTAAGAATGGGTTAACCGAGTTAGTGCTTTGAGTTTTCTTGTGATTGGACTTGTTGGAATGTTTATGTTTATTGTATCGATGTTTTATATAGATTTCGGAATAAAGGGCAATGGGGGTCTATGGATTTAGTTTTTCTTGTGATGGTGTGTTTTGAGGGCTACTGTTGAATATTAGTGTAAGGTCAGCTGGAAAGTTTCAGTTTAGGTTTGCCAACTAATACTGTTCAGTTGGTGAACTAATACTTTATATTGGAAGAACTGATACTGTTAGGCTTTCAGAGCAAATTTGGATGCCGCTTGCAGGGGAAAGTTCATGCTATATGTTTGGATCGTGCTTAAGTAATTTTGGAGTGGTAATTAGCATTAGATCGCGTGCATGCTTCATAAGTCACGTGCACATGCTTACATGCTTCGCACATACATGACAAGTGGAGAATGCAACTGAATTCAGTTGATAACCGCTTCATGGCTCAAGATGGGAATTCCATTCATTAAACAATTAGCCGATTTACTTGTTCGAGTAGTTGAGAGGTTTTTTTGTTGTTATCTTCTTCTTAGAGAGAATTATGGTTCATAATCTCCATCGATAGAGCTCGGATTCAATCGGGAGAGATATCAGTGTAATCTGTAAATTGCTTCACTGTGATAAGTGGAGTGAGTGTACTGATCCTGTAGATGTAGGTTTTCTTAACCGAACCATGTAAATTCTGTGTTCTTCGTTTTTTGTATTTTTCTGTTGGTTCGTTTTGATTGTGAGTTTGAGCGTTCTTTTATTTGTGAGTTATTCGATTAATCTTGTTTGAACTAACAAGTGGCGCCGTATGTGGGAAGTGGATCGAGGATATGACGACAATGAAACTGGACGTTGAGAAATTCACCGGGAAAAACGACTTCGGGTTGTGGAAATTCAAGATAAGTGCACTATTGGTTCCCAACGGTTTAGCAAATGCTCTGAAGCCGGCGGATCAGTGGCCTTCTTATTCATCTGCAACGGATCAGACGAATAAGAATGAGATTCTTGAGAAAGCTCATAGTACAATCATATTGTGCTTGGGAGATAAGCCTTTGAGGGAAGTTTCAAAGGAGAAAACCTCAATGGATTTATGGAAGAAGATTGAAAGCCTTTATCAAACGAAGTCTGTTTCAAATAAACTCTGTATGAAACAGAAGTTGTTGGCATTGAAGATGTCAGATGAGAAGAATCTTCTTGAGTAACTCGATGAATTCAATAGATCTGCAGATGATCTTGAGAGCTTGGATGTGAAATTAGATGATGATGATAAGGCATTAATGCTTCTGAACTCTCTGCCTAAATCTTTTGAAAGTTTCAAGGATACACTATTGTTTGGAAGAAAAGATCAGTTGAGTTTTGATGACATTCAAACTGTAATCAAAACAAAGTTCCTTCAAGTTAATGGGGGAGAAAAAGGCTACTTCTCAGGGGGAAAGTCTCAATCTGAAATTCAAGAAAGAAAAGAAGAGCTTCCAGAATAAGAAGAAGGGAGATGACAAGTCAAAATTTGAGAAGAAGTCAGGCTCTGGTTTTTTTGAGAGAAGGAAGTGTTATTCCTGTCATAAGACTGGCCATTTGAAGAAGAATTGCTCTGAGAAGAAGAAGAATCAAGAAGAAACTAAGGATGATAAGAAAGCAGATGCAACTGTTGCTGAAGAAGGCTATGAGAGTGAAGATGTTTGCATGGTAAGCAGCTCTAAACTCTATAATGAATGGGTTTTAGATTCTGGCTATACTTTCATATGTGTCCCATTGAACATTGGTTTCAAGATCTTAAGAAATATGATGGGGGATTAATGCTTCTTGGCAATGATGAGAGCTATAGAGTGAGAGGTGGTGGTTCTGATAGGATCAAGATGTTTGATGATAAGGTGAGGATCCTGTCAAATGTGAGATATGTTCCTGAACTTAAAAGAAACCTCATATCTCTTGGTTCTCTCAATGCTCTGGGTTTGAGTTTCATACTGAGAAAGGTTCTCTTCTTGTAACAAAGGGTGAGAAAGTAATGATGAAAGGAAAGAAAGTAAATGGTTTGTACTCTCTGATTGGAGAAACAGTGGAAGGAACCACTGATGTTTCCATGAGTGAAATTGATGTTATGCTATGGCATAAGAAAATGTGTCATGTGGGTGAAAAGGGTCTGATTGAGTTGTCAAAGAAAGGAGTTATATCTTGTAGAAGCATAAGGAAGCTACAATTCTATCAGAAGTGTGTTCCAGGAAAGGCAAAGAAGAAATCATTTCAGAAAGGGGTGCATACAACAAATGAGGCTCTTGATTACATTCATTCAGATGTATGGGGGCCTTCCAGAGTCTCAACTCATGGTGGAGGCAGGTATTTTCTGACACTCATTGATGATTATACCAGGAAAGTATGAGTATATATCATGAAACACAAGAATAAAGTTTTTTCTGAAATTTAAAGAGTGGCTTTCTGAACTTGAAAACAAGAAAGGAAGGGGAATCAAGCACTTAAGAATCGATAATGGACTGGAATACTTATCTAAGGAATCTCAAAACTTCTGTAAAGCTAAAGGGATCATCAGGCATAGGACTGTACCAGCTAACCCTCAACAGAATGGTCTTGCCGAGAGAATGGATAGGACCATTCTTGAAAGAGTGAGGTGTGTGTTGTCTGATGCGGGGCTTCCAAAGGTGTTCTAGGGGAGGTCATTATCTTGCTTGTTATCTCATCAATAGGACTCCCTATCTCTATTGGTTTCAAAACCCCGGATGAGCTATGGTATGGAAAAGCTATCGGATTACTCAAATCGCGAGTGTTTGATTTGTGAGAGGCTTATACTCATGTTAAACAAGACAAATTTGATCATAGAGCCTTAAAATGCATTTTCATAGGCTATCGAAAGGGTGTAAAAGGTTATAGGCTTTGGTGTGTAGAACACACGAGGTCACATATGCATTATGAGTAGGGATGATGTCTTTAATGAGCAGGTTATGGGGTATAAGTCAAATGAGAAGTCTCAAGACTTGGATGGTGATATTAGTGAAGAAGTAACTGAAGTTGAGGTGGAGACTCACAAGAATGATTATGATCAAAACATTGATCAGAATGGTGAAGCAGAAGCTGAATCTGATAATGAAGATCTAATTGATTACAACTTAACCAGGGATAGAGTTAGGAGGCAAATTCATCCTCCTGTCAGATTTGGCCAAGCTGACATGGTTTCTTATGCTCTAACTACTGCTGATCAGCTTGAACATAATGAGCCAAAGTCATAGAGAAAAGCTATTTCAGGAGATGAGAAAGAACATTGGATCACTGCTATGACTGAGGAAATTCAGTCACTAGAGAAGAATCACACATGGATTCTGGTGGAGAAGCCCAGTAAACAAAATATAGTCAGCTGTAAGTGGATTTTCAAGAGAAATCTTGAGGTTGGGATATCTGAACACATCAGATACAAAGCAAGACTAGTTGCAAGAGGTTTTACAGAGAGAGGTATAGACTATAATGAAGTTTTCTCACTTGTGGTCAAACATTGTTCTATCAGGTTGTTACTCTCAAAAGTTACTAAAGACAACTTAGAGCTGCAACAACTTTATGTCAAGACAGCCTTCCTGCATGGAGATCTCGAGGAGACCATTTACATGCAACAACCAGAGGGATTCTCAAAGGGAGATAGTGATACCAGAGTGTGTTTGTTGAAGAAATCACTGTATAGTCTCAAGCAAAGCCCAAGACAGTGGTATAGGAAGTTTGGTCACTTCATGATTTCCATTGGATTATCTAGATGCAAGTATGACAGCTGTGTTTACTTGAAAAGATAAGGCAGCAATATTGAAACTTATCTGTTACTTTATGTTGATAATATGCTCATAGCCAGTAAGAGCAACAACAAGATTCAAAGTCTCAAGAGAACTTTGAAATGAAAGACTTGGGAAATGCAAAGAGGATTCTTGGAATGGATATTCTCAGAGACAGAAAGGTTGATAGACTGTTTTTATCTCAGAAAAGCTACTTTGAAAAGGTGCTGCAGAGGTTCAAAATGCATGAGAGCAAGCCTGTGATAACTCCATTTGGTCAACAGTTTAAGTTGTATAAAGCTCAAGATCTATCTGAGAATTAGAAAGAAAGAGATGAGTTGTGTGCCCGTATCTGAAGTGGAGTTAGGAATTATGTCATAGTTTGTAGCGGACTTGATCTTGCTCATGTTATGAGTATGGTGAGCGAGATACATGTCAAATCTAAAGGAAGCTACACCGGAAGCTCTTAAGTGGATCATGAGGTATATGAAAGGAACTACCGATTTGGGGTTAATGTTTGAGCATGCAACCTGAAACCGGGAACCACTTCTGGGTATGTGGACTCAGATTATGCTGCAAATCTTGATTCCAGGAAATCTTTGACAGGATATGTTTTTACTTTGTATGGGACAACCATTAGTTGGAGATCAGTGCTTCAATCTGCGGTAGCCTTATCTACAACAGAGGCCGAAACATATAATATGCGGAAATTTGTGAAAAAGAAGCTATGTAGCTTAAAGGAATTCTGAAAGATTTTGGAGTTGTGCAGAAGTCTGTTGTGGTGCATTGCGACAACTAAAGCACTATCCAACTTGTAAAACATCAAGTGTTCAATGAGAGATCCAAACACATTGATGTGAAGCTGCATTTCGTCAGAGATATCATTGAAAAGGGAGCTGTGAAAGTTCAGAAGATCCACACAGATGATAATGCAGCTGATATGTTCACCAAGGCCTTACCAAGTTCAAAGTTCAGATTGTGCAATGAGTTGGTGAAGGTAGAGTCTTGGGATGTGCATTGATGTACATTGATGAATACAGTGCACATTGGAAACGAGGGACACTCAGAGTACTTTGCAGCTGAGGTGGAGATTTGTAAGGTTAGCTGGAAAGTTTAAGTTTAGTTTTGCCAACTAATATTGTTCAGTTGGTAAACTAATACTTTATGCTGGAAGAACTGACACTGTTAGGCTTTCAGAGCAAATTTGGATGCCGCTTGCAGGGGAAAGTTCATGCTATATGTTTGGATCGTGCTTAAGTCATTTTGGAGTGGTAATTAACATTGTGATCTCGTGCATGCTTCATAAGTCACGTGCATATGCTCACATGCTTCGCACATGCATGACAAGTGGAGAATGCAACCGAATTCAGTTGATAATGGCTTCATGACTCAAGATGGGCATTCCACTCATTAAGCAGTTAACTGATTTACTTGTTTCAGAGTTAGTTGAGAGGTTTCGTTGTTATCTTCTTCTTAGAGAGAATTAGGGTTCATAATCTCCATTGATAGAGCTCGGATTCAATCGGGAGAGATGTGTAATCTGTAAATTGTTTCGCTATGATAAGTGGAGTGAGTGTCCTGATCCCATGGATGTAGGTTTTCATAACCTAACCACGTAAATTATGTGTTCTTCATTTTTGCATTTTTCTGTTGCTTCGTTTTGATTGTGAGTTTGAGCGTGGTTTTATTTGTGAGTTATTCGATTCATCTTGTAAGGATCAACAATTTGATGGGGTAGGATGACTCTTTGAAAAAAAAGTTGGACAAATGGTTCAGTTTCAGAGGAAGTTGGGCTTCATGTGATATGATTTTTAAAAGAATTAGTGTCATATATCTTATTCAATGTGAGAATATACATATTTTGTGTGAATGTACATATTAGTTGGCTCTGAGGCAACTAATTGAAAAAAGCTAGAATCTTGTATATATTGTTATGTGAATATTTGGATTTTGCAATTTTCATTGTATTTTGCAGATTTTCTACCAATTTGGTTGAATTCTAGGATATTGGGGGTTATTCTGCATTTAGAGTATGTGCACTTTTGTTATATGTGTGCAATACTATAAAGAGTGTTCAATTTTTTTTTATGTGTGTGCAATTACTCTAAAATATGTATAGTTTTATATACGTGTGTGCAATTAATGTAGAGTGTGCAATTTTTGTGTTAAATTCATGTGCACATATGTCTCAAAAGGGCCCTTAAAAGTTTAAACAATATATATGAAAAAGGACCCAAAAATTGAATCTCTAACATAGGAAATTTTGAATAGGGTCTAATTTTTTTTTGGATGACCCCAAAAAGGCAAAATAGCTACAAAATATAAGGGCCCGAGAAGGACAAAAAAAAGCCAAAAAAAAAAATTAAAAGACAAGAAAAAACAAAAAAAAAAAAAAAAAAAGAAAAGCTTGAAAAAAATTAATAAGGCCCAAAATTTGATGACCCAAAAACAGTCCAATAAAAAATGTGTGTGTTGACTTTTTTTAATATAGGTGCATAAATAAGGTTAATATGATAAAAGGGTAAAATTAAATAAAAAAAAATTACCCATGCCAGTTAAAAACTAGCTACTAACCGGTAAAAGAACTAAAATGTTAATTTTAAAATTTAAAAGGATGTAAATGTGGTTATTACCATCCTAATTGAGAAAGTGCATAGGGAAAACTGAGGACTCCAGCTCCAACCATAGCAGTAACATTGTGAAATGCCGAATACCACCATTTTGCACTTCTTTCTGAATTTATTGGCAGCCAATTATCTATTGCCTTCTCTTCTGCTGACTTCTCATTTTCCTACATTTATTATGTGCAAAATATTGGAAAAACATATAAGACAGAATATTACATCCTTAATCCTTCCGAAATGCACAATATCAAGTTCCAAGTTCAAGTAAAAGAAAACAAAATTCAAACTCATTTCCAAGTGACATTAATTAAAATTGATGGGTAGTTTTGACAATTAGCATCTGCTCATGTGAAACAATTTCATAAGAGATTTACAATTAATACGTATATAACTGGCTAAAGTAAAAGTTTTCACAAGAAATTACAACAAAATTTTAATTTGCATCATCAATTAATCCAAATAGTGTAGACTTACAATTTCGGAGTCGAAGTTCTTCTTGTAATCGAAAGAGCCACTAGTTCCCCACATGTGTTACCAAATGAAGTGAAAAACACAAGCAAAATTTCGAGAGAGATTGAAAAACCCAAAGAGAGAAGCGCTGGAAAGCTTATCTACTAATGTATATTTAAACCCCTAAGTAATTTAAAGAGAAGCTTAAGATTTGAAATTGACATATTCAACAAGAAAATCCCAGCTGTAAAATGTATGAAGACGACCATTTTAATTTTCTTTATTAGTCGATAGTTTCGAATATTAAGAATAACTCAAATAAAATATTTGTATTTTTTTTAAAATCAATCAATTCTGATAGTTTCTAACATAATCAATTAAAATAATTTTTTCTACCATAAAAAGACATAATGAACATCATTTAAATCTCGTTGTAGGCCAGAACCACAATCACAAATAAGGGGACCACCCGAACCTTAACCGCCAATCAAGAACTGAATCCCAACCGCAAACCCAACAACAGAGAGGCACCACCCCACAAGAGGGGGCCACCACAAGAGAGAATAATATTTCTCTTCGTTATGCCGAGCGCAAGGCGCCGAATCTCGGTGGTGGAGGCTATCACTTAACTATCCACACTTGACCAAATAAAATATTTTTAAACACGTATTTCGATGGAATCTTGACGTAGTCTTTGTTGGTTTCTTGGAAAATTCCGAGAAACTTTCTCTCCGGTCTCAACCATAGGGGACCCCTCATATTTCAACATCTTGTATAATTAATTCAATTTTTTATTTTTTTAGACAGTTGAATAATTAATTCAATTAATGATACATGTATAGCAGCACAAAATCTTATATAAAATAATTTCATAAAATTTGTTCAACTAGAGTGAGACAGTTGACGGTGATGATTTAACATTTTGAAAGGATGCATAAATATTGTTTTGCGGTAATTTGTACTCGTCTCATAATGAGACCGTCTCTTGTACTTTTAACGTAGATTAGATTTTTATTTGATTTTTCTGTACACTTTTCAATGACATTTTCATTTTGTATTCACACGACATGTAATGGTTAGTGCATAAATAGGAGAAAGAAAGAAAACACCAAAATAATCCTCATGGGCGTAGCTCAGTTGGTTCCTGGATGACAAATTGCTATAAGGACGCAAGATCGAGTCCTGGCAGCCGCACTGTGGGAGTTTTATCCCTCCAATGTTGGGGATAGCTCTCATGGACACTGAACCTTGGTCATCCCACCTAATGGGATGAGTCACTATAATTTACCACCTCCACCATTCCCATCGGGTAGAGGGTGGGTCTGCAATGAAAGGAGAGGCCATTTTCTTCTAAAAACCAAAAATAGAGGACCAACGCGATGAGGTTGATGTGGCCATTAAAGACAATTTAAAATTTAGGATTTGGATAACATTCCAATATTTATAACTATACTAGCTATATTAAAAAGTGGCTTGAGGTTGAGGAACAATTTTGGACTTTTTTACTCCTGCTACTTTTACTATACTTTATTAAAAAATGGCTTGGGGTTAAGAAATATTTTCGGACCTTTTTACCCCTGACATTTTTTACTTTGTTCAATTTGATCATTTCTTTTATTTTAAATTTAATTAATAACTATTTTTAAATTTTTTTCCATTATATATTTTGATTTGTTTATTTTCGTTCCTTCCTTTAATTTTTATGATTTCTTTCCATCTTCTTCTTCTTTTTTTTTTATAATTTTACTTAAAAATTATTTTTATTTCTCATTATATATATTCAATTATAATCTTTGGATTGTGGTCGTGAATTTTATCTTTGAACCTTTTTACTTTGTAATCTTTAAATTTATTCAGTCGCAACCCATTTTATTTTATTTTTTATAATTTTACTTAATAATTATATATTATATAATTTTTATTCTTTTTTACATTCATCTTCAATTATAATTTTACCTTAGTTTTATCTGCAATAATTTAATTTATTCAATTTTGTTCCATATTTTATTTTATAATTCTTTTTAAATTTATATTCAATTATAATGTAACCTTAATTTTATTTAATTGTTAAATTGTGTAATTAAAATAATATTTCATATATGCAACTCATAAGTTACAAGAATTTCAAAGGGTCACGAGCGGGCAAAGTATTAAAAAGTGGAACAAAATTATAACTTTACCTTAGTTTTATTTAATTATTGACAAAGTCTCATGTGCAACTGGTGCACGGATTTAAATGTATCCACAGAACATGTGTAATATATTCAATGGGTAAAATATTTTTTTTAAATTGTTTATTTAATTGCATGAGTGCATGAAGAGACTCACTCATAATTATTAAATAGTGTAATTAAAATACTGTTTCATCTATACACTCATAAGTTACATGAATTTGAAAGGGTCATGAGCTAGCGGGAAGCTAGCAAAAACATCAATTAGCATATGATTATGTTTAGATTGTTTTAATTAATACTAATAAAACATTTTAAAATGCTTTTCAAAAGTAAAAATTTGATTACGAGTTGCAAGAATTTTTTGCAAGCATAATAAATAAGTAGATTCTCTTCGACTTTCACCGTTCACCATGATTTCTATGACTACATGATCCCTCTTCCACCCTAACTAATTCGAGAGTTTTTACGACCTTACTTGAACAGGATCTGTTCTATAGGCTCATACCTCTGTAATCTGTATCCTTGAGTTCTAAGGAGACATGAAATCAAGACTGGTAGTGGTGGATGAGTTGTGGCTCCTCAATTAGCCTTGGCTTTGGCTAGTTGGGATGGTCAAGCAGCTGTCTGATATAATAATTAATTTTTTATTAAAAAAAAAAAACTAATTAGAGAGTTTTTAAATATTTCAAAAGTAGTTATTTTTTCCTAATTTCAAATTTACCGCAGGATCAACATCGACCCATTTATATGACCACATTATTAGTCTTGGACAGTTGGACCTCACATGAAACACTGAATTAATTTGCAGCTGCTGGTGCCAGCTCGATGATCACATAATCTCGAGCCAAATTAGAAAAGAAGTATTCTAATACTGATTCGGTCAAATGAATGTATATATTAATCGACCAGTATTGCTCTGATTTGTTAATTCACTAACATATAGCTTTGCTTACACGAATATGAATTGACTTGGAATTTTTTAAGTGCAAGATTTTTCTGCGAAGTGTTGTGGATTTTAGTGACTAGTGTGGTTGCTTCCCATGAAGTTTTTTTTAAAATTATTTTATATGTAACATGTTGTCCATATTTATTTTTATTTTTTTAAAATCGATTCTTCAATTTATGGCTAGGTTTTGTATATATTAAATGCACCGTATATTATACAGTCTATTTTAAAAACATGCAATTTATTACACTGAAAAATGCAATCTGTGTTCGTAAAATAAATTGCACATTTAAGTGTAACAAATTGTATATTTCTAAAAGACACTATGAAATGTGTCGTATACGTACCTGATGCACATGAGAGACTCTCTCAATTTATATATATCATACTATAATGATATATTTAAAAGTAATATTAATTATAATAAATTCATCCTTGTCCTTGATCACGATTAATTGACAACGACTTTGTGTTTGTGAACTCTGTTCTACAAGTCAGTTTGGTCGACATGACTGAATTTATGTTTTATAATAAAAATGTATATTGGTATTACAGGTACAAATGATGCAAATCAATATAAATTAGTATATAATAGGAATATTATATATGAAGTCAACTTGTTAGTTGTTTCACTCACGTCTTAATAAGTTGAATAAATAGAGACAAATTATTATATGCATGATTTTCTCCGTACACCACTATTATTATTACTAGTAAAAACTAACACTTTACAAATAAAATGTTGATTTTTATAAACAATAATAATAATGATGTGTTTTGATGAACGCGTAATCTTGTATACTTCTCATAAATAAAATATTTAACGTTCTTTGAGGTGTATATATATTCAACGTTCCTTAACAACACTTCATCAACATGGTCCATACCGAATTCTTTTTATTTTGGTTGATAAAAAATTATATGAGATTGTATCATGACAAGATTAGTTTATATATTAGTATAAATTAATATTCATTTTTAGTAAAATGTTAAATCATTTTTTTTTAATTATGTTATGTCTCATTATGAGCCGGTTTCATGGTATTCTAATTAGAAATGACCCGTTTGCACATTCATGTCATATTTGAGTAATATATTTTAAGTTTCAATAATACATTTGGTCAATTATGTATATTTCTAAATATACCTAATCTTTGTAACGATTAATACTTCATGTATATTATTGAATATTTCAGTATACAATACATAATTTTTTTTTGGATTAAATGCAAAAGTGGCCCCAAGAGATTTTTGTGTTGTGCTTTTGGTACCATGCTCGAAATGATCCTTTTGTGTGTACGTAAATAAAAAAAAAAGACCCCACAAGAATAATTTTTGCACTTCTTTTTATACGAAAATTGTTTAATATATTATTATTTTACATATAAGTTGTTCCACATTAAAATATTGGAATAATTGATACTAGCTTATCCTCCTATTATCAATTGATTTTACGATGGAACTCACTAGGTACATAGTCACCGTCACTATTGGGTTTCAATATGTGGAACCACACCAGGCCCATGCTCGAGCCAAAGGGGTTGTCAAAATGATAGAGCATGGGTGTGATCCCTCTCGATTAATCTAAGGACTCACATGTGAGGGGACGCGTTGATTAATTGATATGGTATTGAAATAAGGGAGACTAATTTATAAACAAGGTGGACTACTTCCTATCATCAATTGATTTTAAAATGGAATCTCACCGGGCGTCGTCACTTTCACTATTGGGTGCGGTTCAATGTGTGGGACCGCCTTTGAAGGCCCCCCGATTTCTTAAAAATGAGTATTATTGTTAAAAAAAGCGGACCACTTTTGCAAAAGTCATTTTTCTTGGACAAAAACTTGTATGATATACGATCTCATACATGAGATGAGGTACAAATTAGCCAAAATCAACATTCACCCCTTTCAAAGTGTTAAAGCGCCATGCCCAAATTATGTCCCGTAAAATCACCGCAGAGAGAGGTTGCCGACACAAGTGTGCCTCGTTTTCTTATGGGATCACTCTTACATTTAACCCTAGTTTTTGTACAACTCTCGGATTTTATCGTGGCACAACAAATCTTGAGTCCTCCTTATTTTTTATCGGTAACTGCAAACGATCAATTGACCATTGTAACTTCAAATCTCGTGAATTAAATATAAAAACAAGGAATATGATTTACAACTTGATTTCTTGAATTAAAATGTAATTTAATTTAGCGGTTCAATCTCTAATGTATTCCTCGATTCTTCTCTTCTCTTCGTTGACGCTGACCTTGACTTGGGCGTCTTTTTGTAAATCTTCCTCACCTTAATCTTATGCAGAGTTGAATTGGTGGATTGAAACTTGATCCAAGGACTTGATGTCTTGTTTTGGATCGAACATGGCTTTTGGACCCGAACTTCTTCGAGTTTGTTGAAGAACACCTTTAATCCTATATTAATTCAAATAATAATTCAACAACAAATCATGCATATAAATGTTCACATAAATCCTACGTAAAGAATTGCTCTTGGTTTACGTGAACTAACCCGCTTGGAATGGCAATGGACTCGGTTGATAAGAACACACCAAAAAGCCTTCCCAAGTATTCCTAGTCCTTGCTCGTCAATCCGGTGGAAGGAAACTTCGCGAACAATTAACGAAAGGAAAAATAAATTATTTGTTGCACCACCTTTGTGGATTTTTAATTTTCCAACACATGGAATTGCACTTGGGGATGAAAGAATCATCCCTATTTATAGAGGGGGTGTTATTCTAAAACTTTGCATGGAATAGGGAAGAAAATCTTTTTCTTGATCTCCAAAAATCTTGAATATATCTCATATATTCTTTTCTCCATAATTAAAATATTCCATAAAAATCACAACTCCTCTTGTTATGGTGTATTTCGAAAAAATAGGAAAAAAGAAACCAAGATTTGGATCTTCTTGAATTTATGAGATATACTTGTATTCCAAGAAATACATATCTTCCATGATATCTTTTCAAGAAAATCAAGAAAATCTTTCTTTCCCTTATTCTTTCAAAATTTTCGAAAATCATGAATAAAAACCAAGTGGGAGATTTCTTGAATTTAATGAGATAATCTTGTATTCCAAGAATACTTATCTTCATTCCATAACAAAATTCAAAGAAAATCTTTTCTCCCTCTTTTATTTATTTTTTCGAAAAAAATAGGAAAAATAGGCAACATAATTTATTTTATTTTTAAACATCTTTTTCAGTTATTGGACTTTATGTTTGGGTTACTTGAGGGGCCTTTAGGAGAATTAAGATTGGACCTTCCATTGGATCTTGAATTATCAATATTGAGCCATAATATTATTCAAGCCCATAAATATTAATTAATCTCACTACATAATTAATATTGCACTATCCATTTTAACCCATATTACTATTAATATGGCTCGATTATTTCCCGTATTTAAGATTATCTAGCCCATTAATTAATTCAAGCCACCAAAATAAATTTTCCATTAATTAATATCTTTTGTCCTTGGTTAAGGAACAATTCAACATTATTATCCATAACAGGAACTAGTTCCACTTGCAAGATTTGGTATGATAAATCTTATGAACCTCCCAAGGGCAAATCGAACAAAAGCGTTTTTGCACACGATTCTTCAGATTAAATCTTAGCAATCGCGTATGACCAATAATATTGCCCAAGATATAAAGTATTGAATCTCGTTGATTCTCTACCCGTAATAAGTCAAAGCAATAATTACTAACCACACGCGATCCTATTTAAGGAACAAAGATTAAGAAATAATGAACCACCGAGGTCTAACTCTTTTGAGTTCAATCTTTGAAGAATTTATCCTCCTCAGAGGTCCTATTTAGTGCATCATCATACCTTAGTGTAATCTCTTGGTCAAGACAAGACAATCCCCGCCTTACACTTCAACCTTTCACGATGGATTATTCATTTCCATCTAGGGCGTGAATCTGTGTACTTTTTTAGTTACAAGGGATCCATTAATTTAATCTTCCGTGATATGGTATCACTAAATTAACTACAATGTAACACGTACTATTTATTGAACAAATATGCAAAGAAATATATGTAACATTCAATGATATTTAAAGCATCGATGATAAATAATTTATTTCATAAATAAGATTTTGTTTGGTTATACAAAAGTAAAGCATACTTTCGAAAGATAACCCCAACATGTAGAAGTCCGACTCTTTTTCGTCTTGCTTTCGTTGATCGTGCGGAATGTGGAATAAATGAAGAGTTTGGACCACTATTTATAGGGTAAAAGATGTCAAACTTTCCTTTCTTGAGGTGCCACGTGGCGGCCTCTAGTTGGTCGAAAAGAATTTAATTGGAATAATCAACGCAAATCATTAATTTGATTGATTTGTCATTAATTACCTTGTATTTATGACCAAATATCAATCCGACATATACGTATCCGGATGCTGTAAAATTTGACCGCTTGCATCATGCGTGTTAATTAAATATCAATTATTTATTTGAAACAATCTAACATAAAATGTCTACAAAACTTGAATGATGATGCATGGTGACCTAAAGGAGTAATGAAAGCCCCAATAACAATGCTAATCGTCCCGGTGAAAGAATTTTGCCTCATCTAAAAGTCCGAACTTGTAGAGAGGTGCATAATTAATTAATTTATTTAACATCCTCAATACTCTCTCCTCACCATTTCGTGAAAGGGAATCATCGTCTCTGCCCTGGGGAGGAGGCCCAACAGTGGACAATTTTTAAATGGGTGAAATGCTTTCCATGGGAATCGAACCGAGATTTGAAATTTGAGCTTTGAGGCTCGATACCATGAAAGAATTTCATCTCATCTAAAAGTCCAAACTTATAGAGAGGTGCGGAATTAAGTTGGACTTTTTAGATGAGATGGAATTTTTTCATGGTATCGAAAGTATCGGCTCAGCCAGTCCCTCCGGTTCGATTCCTCATGGAAAGATCATTTAAAAAATGTCCTCTCCAAGAGGCGAGATAATGATTCTACCAATTTGTGAGGAGAGAGTGTTGAGAAAAAATTAAATAAAGGAATTAATTTATCATAAGTTCGGACTTTTAGATGAGACAAATTTTTTTGGTCCCGACATTTATTTTAGTGAGAACCGCATGTTAAGTGCTCATCAACCCAACCCAACCTCAATAATATTACCATTGTTCCAACTTACAAAAAAAAAAAAACCGGTTTTAACGATGGTTTTTAAATCTGATTTTTTAACTGCTTGGACGGTCAAAGTCGCCGATTTTAGTGATTTGTTGGTGGGACCGTCATAAATAGCGACGGTTTTACTTTCGGTCCAAAGTCAAACCGGATCTTTTTTTTTACTTATAACCATCACTAAATTGGGACCCGAGCGCGAAGCGACTGCCGCTTGGTCCACCGCCAAACCATCTTTTTATTGATAGTTTTTTAATATTTTTTTTACGGTTTGCAAAAATAAATGCCGCTAAATTTGATTATATATACCCCGCTATAGCATTTGAAAAAGATTTTCCGCAAAAAAAAAACTGGTGTTTACGCCGTCAGTCCCGCCAGAAATGAAAGAGTAGAGCATTTCATGCACGCTAAAGCTTTCAACTCTTCGTGTTCTTCGTTTTGACGGTAATTTTTTCAATTTTTTGCCATTTATTTTTTGTTTTGTTTATATATATATTATCGTTTTATATAATTTACATGTTCGTACATATATACATATAATTTGATGTTAGTTTTCATTTGTTTTGATAGATTGATGACATGTTTAGGTTTAAGAATTTATTAGATATATTATGTTATAATAAATTGATTGACTTAATTAATTATAATAGACGTTGATTAATTGATGTTAGATGTTAAAATTGTTAGATTGTTTGATGATTAGGAGATGATTTTAACCTATTTTAGTTAAGATTCTGCCGAAATTTACCAAATTAATTCCATTAATTTATTATCTAGTGAAATATGCATGTTTAGGAATTCTTTTAGATATATTATGATTATGTAATATATGTTAGAATTGTTAGAACTCATTAGATTTTTGGATGATTAGGAGATGAGTTGGACCTATTTTTAGTTGAGATTCTGCCCAAATTTACCAAATTAATTCAATTAATTAATTATTTAGTGAAATTGCATGTTTAGGAATTCTTTTAGATATATTATAATTACGTTATATATGTTAGAATTGTTAGAGTTTTGGATGATTAGGAGATGAGTTTGATCTATTTTAGTTGAGATTCTGCCGAACTTTACCAAATTAATTCAATTAATTATTTATCAAGTGAAATATGCATGTTTAGGTTGGATCGCGTCCCCACACCGTCACATATACAATCTCTAAGAGGGTCGAGTTCTGGCTCGACCCAGGCATCTTGTCATCCGGCTGCCACGGGCAGATCGTTTTGTTTGCTTATTGATCTTAGTGGCGGACAGTAAGTATTTTTTTTGTTGTTTAGTTATAAAATTAATTTAATATTATTTTTTAGTTTTTTTAAATGTTTCGAAATTATACCCGGTCACGAGGCGGCCGCTTTAGTCACTAACTCCATCTTGCGTGGAGGAATTACTATCAACGCCTATAGTTGGAGCCACATGCCACTTAACGCCACCAAATCTACTTCGACGAGTTTATGGTACAATATTTATTTAATTACTTTATATTAATATATATAGATATATATTGATTAAAATTTATGGTATTAATGAAATGCGGAAACAGACGACGTGGAGGGACGATCTCCCGACCCCAGATGTCTTCAAGCCATTCAGTAAGCTTGTTCGCGAACAATACAAAGACCTACTACACATGTGGCATATTGGGTGGAGCGATAAAAAGTTGGACCTGATGGATGTTAGTGTTAGTGTCCTAGAGACAATCTATTGTAAGGACATAATACTCGATGATATTCAGTTTGATTTAATATTATAGTTCACTTAATATTAATGTATGTAATACTGGCTTGTTTTTGAATATTATGTTTGATTGTTTGCATTTATTCATGCAAGTGTTCCATGAGTCATTCTTTGTCATTGAGGTTGTGAGAACTTCGGATGACTTAAGCATAATTCTCAAATAAATTTCGATCCGGATCATCAAGAATGGGATATTGATGATGCAATGGAGATCGTGCGATGTGATCATATAATCTTAGAGAGTATAGTAAGATCTCACTTACTACGAGATACTAGGTATCTCATGATGGATGCACAAATACCTTAGAGGGTATTGATATACCCATCCCGAGAAACCGTTTGATGTATTTTCACTATATGTATCTACGTCTCGGTTGAGGGGGAATGACATTAATACTCCTTTGACTTGAGGTCAATACGCCGCGACATGTGTGGAGGATGAACTTTGACCATGACCAAACGCTTATGCACCGCTTCCATGGTAGATCACGGCTTGGATTGGGTTAATCACGAAGTGCGTGTGCGTGGTAGTTGCCAAGAATAAGATTCATTCCTCAATGTGGATTTAGAGAGAATATTCATCTTCTCATCATAATTGGATCAAAGTCATCGGCCGATGCAAGTCAACTTAGACTTTTGTGGCTAAGTGTGACATACATGATCAATTAGTGATTAGAGATAATATGATTAAGTTATTTGAATAGACACTTCATCATGTTCAAGACTTAATCGGTATTCGTGAATGGAAGGAGAAATCGTAATAGCCCATGTTTTGATTCTACGGTAGTTGCGTTTCCATAACCTACCTCATATATTGAGAATGTCTCGATTTATTGTCTAGGTTCAATTAAGGCCAGATTAGTTTATTTAATCGCTCGATATATGATGGCCTATAGATTCACAAAAAGTAGTTCCTTTTTACGGATTATAGTTGGTTGATTAAATGTTAAATGAGATTTAATATTTAATTTATGGAGAAATTAATTAATAATAGATTAATTTGGAATTAATTATTATTAATGTTTAATTAAATTGGATTTAATTAAATAGGATTTCAATAATAATATATGGAATATTATTATAGGATTTAATATATATGGAATCAAATCCGAGAGATTTGATATACATGAGAATTAAATCCATAGAGATTTTATATGTAGAAAATAAATCTAAGAGATTTATTTAAATAAAGATTAGGATTTTATTTCCAAATCA